>JAVTVY010015785.1:0-67262 GCA_036873755.1 Hanleya hanleyi | reverse complement strand
ATTCCATCACTACCATCCATACCATCACTACTATCCATACCATCACTACTATCCATACCATCACTACTATCCATACCATCACTACCATCCATACCATCACTACCATCCATACCATCACTACCATCCATACCATCACTACCATCCCTACCATCACTACCATCCATCCCATCACTACCATCCATACCATCACTACCATCCATACCATCACTACCATCACTACCATCCATACCATCACTACCATCCATACCATGATGGTGATGGTAGTAATCCCACTTGGGACTGGACTATCCAGCAGTAATCCCACAGAGGACTATCCATCAGTAATAACATGGGACTGGTCCACCCAGCAGTAATCTCACACTGGAATGCCGTACCAGTAATCCGACTGCACTGACCTATCCATCCTACATGGGATTAACTTTTGCCAGTAATCCCACATGGGACTGATGTTATTGTCTGTACCAGATAATCTATTCCAGACATTATTGTCTGTACCGTATCACTTATTCCAGACCTTATTGTTTGCTCTACATGTATGCTTTCAATACTGCTGCACCTTTGGCGGATGACCCCGCAAGGCGAGATGTTGGGGTTCTCAGAACGCTTGTTATTTTAACTTTTCATGCAGCCTAAACTTCGAGCATGTGAATTGAGTGGAAAGGGGGAGGGGGGGTTCAGGTTAAACTTCATACACAGCTTCGCACACACACACATCATATACATATATCTCTCCCTTGTGCGAACCTGTTAGACATTATTCATCTACTTTCAAGGCCATCCATTCTTTAAATGCATTCATCCCTCCCCTAATAACCTTCCATTGTAACCATCCACTTCTTTGTTATATACATGTAGTGTGATTAACATAACATACATGTATTGGAAGACTATACATGTATTTCAACATACGGGCCTATCATTCCACAGAACCGGCTGTAAGGACTGTAAGGGGCAATGCGTTTATATTGTCACCGTTCCGAACCAGTGGTCGTACTCAACCGTCGTTGCTCCCAGAACATTGTGGTAACATGGAAATACTAGCCGTGTTACTGATCTTCCAATTCGCTCGTCTTCAGGTTTACGTGTATCAGTGAACTGTTCAAAGCAAAAGTGATCCATGGATCGGTAACTTTACAAATTTTCTGAATACCAGTGCAAACTTCGACGGACCAAAAGTAGGTAATATAAAAGCCGATATATTCCTACGAAGTATAGGCTACCATCTGCAAATTGTCCGGTAGTCAGCGAGTGCATTCGAATCCTTTCGTCGACAAAATAAGGATAACCGATGACATTAGAACCTTGATTTTTTTGCATGAAGGTGCATTAGGAGACTGTTACCAGCAAGTTCTGACCTGATCTACTTTGATGAAGGTGATGTTTGATGAAAATCACCGATGATTCTGACTTGGGCTGTTCCCATCTTAATACAGGCAGGATTTCAACTTGGGGCGGAGGATTTCCAAGAGCTCAGTGCGCGTCGGAGTTCTAATGTCTACTCTACTTCGTAGCTCCTGTGACGTCAGCCACACTGCCATGTTAAGATGGTGTAATTCCAAAACACCTGAAATATTGTAATATTGAAACTGTAAATGGAGACGTATTTCAGAGTACAGTCCCAACCAGATCTGCGAAGGAGGAACTTCTAACTTTTGCCCGCATCATTGAAAACTGATGACCGCTTCTCTCTTGCAGGAAACAAGCCTATGTTTATGTATACTATGATTGTCTTTTTGAATTTGGTGCTAATACTGTTATATGGGAATATGGAATAGATCTTTGGATTATGGACGCGGATATTATTTATTGGACGACGGCAGAATTAGGAATGACGGAGCAGACGCTTGTAATTTCGAGCACAAACCAATTTATAACACCAGAAACACCCACATGACCAATAGTATACATTAAAAAAATCATTAGGAAAAATCCCTGCAAATTAGAAGTATACATTTGATCTTTTTAAACATACAAAACCCACTATATTTAACTTAATATATTTTAAAAATAGAACTATAAACACACCGTTTTACCTTTTTATCATATGTGAAGGGGGGGGGGGTATTGCGAGTTAAACACATAGCTTCACACACACACACCGTATACATGTATCTCTCCCTTGTGTGAGCCTATCTTAAACATTATTCTACTATTTCAAGGCCATCCATTGTTGAAAATCATTCATCCATCCACAAACAACCCTCCCATTGTAACCACCCCTCCTTAAAGTACATGTACTGCGTTTAACATAGTATACATGTATTGGCCCAATATACACCTATTTTTTAACATGCCACTTTACATGGGCCTCTCCGATCTCAAAAACGGCTGGCACCAAATGATGACGTCATGTCATGTGACCAAGGTCATAGAGGTCATTTGGGGCTATAAGGTCAGGTATACTACTGGGGAATACCATATTCCATGATATTATAACTGAGTTTACTGAGATTGAACAAATTATGCAAATATGGTTAATGTATATATATACATATATATCTGGAAATATTTATGTTTAATTATTTCTAGGATGTCACAATCTTGACAAAGCACAAACACTAGTGCTGGATGGGTCAGTCCCATGCGAGGCTCGAACCCGCGCCCTCAGAGTTTAGCACCAAATCGCTAGTAGTAAATGCAAGCGCCCCAGGCCACTCGGCCATCTTCAGAGACCGGAGTCTGGATCACGTACATTTACTACCCTTCTGATAGACTGAGTAATGGCACAGCTCGTAAAGCCGATATTATAAAAATGTGGTCTAGGGCGCTTGTATTTACTGCTGGCGATTTGGTGCTAAACTCTGAGGGCGCGGGGTTCGAGTCTCGCATGGGACTGACCCATCCAGCACTAGTATTTGACATCCTAAAAATAATTGGACATAAATATTTCTAGATACTCAACCATATTTGCATAATTTGTTTGTGGTTACTAAAGTTCCATTCACAAATTATTTATCGCTTCGGTGAGCTAGAGTTCCCGCTCTTTTTCTCAATCAATTTATTTTCGTAGTATTGGTTACTAGTTAAGGCATAATTTACACACTGCTCTATATTACCTTGCATGAGTGACTGAATAGGATTTAACGTCGCTTTCAAAATTATTTCAGTCATATCGCGACGAACAACTAAGCACCACCCAGTCAAGTTGTGTTCATGCTGCTTCAAAGAAGAAAACTTTAAAGCAACATGGAACCAGACACTGTCCATTCACCCACCGATAGTACTGCAATATGGTGCATGAAATTGGGTTAATTCTGCACATTGATGTAAAAGCATGAAACTTGGCACATTTATAGTACTCGATCGACTGATTAAAATTTGCTATGGGCCCACTTGAAATTATGCCACGATGGCCGCCAATTTCAAGATGGCCGCCATTGTAATGTAGATATCAGGACCTCATTTGGGACCCCAATTTTTTTTATTAATCCAACGGCTAGGGAGTTGAAACTGTGACATATCTTGGCTTTACTGTTTGCAACTGTTTGAACACCCACACAGGATTATTTCACTGATGCTTATATTTTAGCAAGGGATACGTGCACATACTATCTGCGGCATTGTCAAATGTTGAAGGGCGTATTTCTAAATTCAGAATTGCAGGGAAAAATTACATATCAAATCTCTGTAGAAAGCAAGTGCCCTATGTATGATCCCCTCCCCCCTGTTGTTGTTTTGCTCATATCTCCGGAATGACAAAATATTGAGAGCTGATACTCCATGACTTATCATATTGAGGTCATGGATATATTCAAATCAGAGGATCATGGGTAAATTCAAAATGCGGTCATATTTTTGCACTTTTACCAGAAAAGTGATGTTTTCGTCAGATTTTTCAAACAATTGTGCTTTCTGTATGGAAATCATATCAGATTATTATTTACTAATTTATCACGCAGTTTCTGTGAAGAAAACGCCTAAATAAAAAAATCGAAAAATATGACAGAAAAATACCTTTTTTGAAACTGACACACACACACAAACACACACATACACACACGCACCCACCCTATCTGGCCCAGGCCCGATAGGGTTAATGAAGTAGTGACTGGAATTGTAGCAGTAATGTAAGGCGTGTCAGTTCCATTTAAAGTGTACGTAAGTATAAGTCACTCATATATAATTTTAACACAGAGGAATGTTCCCGACACACTGACTATATAATCTTTTCAATTTTGTACTTCGCAAAGCCAACTTACTCCGCCCATAGTAATATCCATTCCATTTAATGCCTGCCAGTCATATCAGCTGTTCATGTAAACTATAGGATACACTGTCACGCCTTAAGGTTCAGGGATTGTTACCGGCCTCTCCCTCTTTCACTCACATGGTTAATTGTAAGAGCAGAATAAAACATGTACTCATTTGTTGGATCATAGCATGTGCTATCTTTAAAATAAGGGATAAATGTATTCTGTGAATGATGTAGATGAGGATTCTGTACACAGCTTGGTTGACATCTGACAATCGTGTTGTGCCCCACATAACAGTGCGTAAATTTCACCTTGGAAAAATGTCAACAATCGCAGAAATATTGTCAGTCAGAATGCTTATCTCATGCGGTTGTAAAGATTTGCACATATTTCCCAGTGATATATGTTAATTTAATATAAATAATACACTGATATATACACGCGGCGCGATCTGGAGGATTCCTTCCATAAAATGCCTTGACGGTGGTGTTCCCACATAATTTGTACTAATGTGTATCGCTGAACTCAAAGTTCCGCCTACTTGTACCTGAGTTAGGGATATATGTATGAGCTGATCAAGTTCACTATTATATAAATAACCCTTCCAGTATGCTGGTGCTTCTAGCTAAGTCTCATAGCCATGATCAAAACCTGTCACTTGTAACGGTCCAACGGCTCATACACAGCTTTAGCTCTACATACTGCGCACTTCAACGTATCTGACCTGTCAAGCGAACGACAAACCATGTACACGAGCCGTTTTCTATGGTGTTCTGTTTCAGCCATTTTTGCGTCGCGCGTCGCAGACGACAGGAAGGACGACGTCGCCCTTCCCGTCGCGTTAGAACGCGAGGCGACGTCGCCCTTTCCGTCGCGCGTCGCTTTTATCAACACGACGCGATGGGGCGACGTCGCCCACGACGTCGTCCGCGACGCCGCCCTTCCCGTCGCGTTCTTATAATGTTAAGAGATAGAACGCGACGCGACGTCGCCCTGTTGAAACGCGGCGTCGTGGAACGCGACGTCGCCCTTTCCGTCGCCTTCCGGTATTTTTGGACAAAATCGATCTGCGCAGCTATTGCGATGTGGATCGTATGGCGAGGCCATCATTTCATGAATGATCTCTGCCACTATCGCTGAAGAAAAAGTCAGCGTAAATGAATAATGATTATCCTGCATTATCGTATAGCTTTTAAATGGTGTTAAATGTTAGTTCATGCTTGGAATGATGCCTGTTATGAAGTTATCTCTCGGAAAGTCTGCAACTCGCTGTGTTGTACTGTACAAATTATATCTTCGCTTCCAAAAAATATACGCAACCCCTACATCCCTACATGATCGTCTTGAATTTCTTTATTCCCATTCGATTTACGCGTGTGTGTGTGTGTGTGGCTTTTATGTGTGCTTTCATGTCTTTGTGTGTTTTCATTTTTCAGTAGAATTTTGTTCTTTCTACTCTTTCTAAGAACTGACTGAAGAATATTAGTACTTCTGCACTCTTTAAATCGTCCGGCATGTCCACGATCGTTCTAGACGATTGAACTTAAAATTCAGGACGAGTTCTTGGAGTTCGAGTAAGTTGCTCTTAACTGCAAAGATTCTTTCCTCATTTTCAAGAAAAATTAAAAAAAAATCATCCTTGAGACACAATTGTAGTCAAATGGCCTGAAGGAATCGCCTAGGCCTCGGAAGCTCCAGGATCCCAGATGACTGGAGATGCGTTCTTGGCCTTTCCCAGTGAATAAAACTCAACATTAAAACGCACACGTTGTAACCAGTTTTTTTTGTCTTTTCTTGCTTTTATGTGTGGGTATTTTCTTTCCAGGGTTATTAAACCTCAAACTTGGTCAACACAAAAAACGTTGTGCAAACTAATTAGCTCAGCGACTCATCCAGGTTGTGGTTTTGGAGGGAATACGTGTTTTGTACATTTTGGAGGGAATTTATACAGTAGTTTTGTGGGTTCCGAATCACGGTGACTTGCGGATCACTTTCCTAATGAACGCCTTATATTTCTTGCAATAAAGCATCTGTGTAAATCTTTTCTATTTTTATTGGAACGTCTGTTTCTGTGGACCCAAATAAATGTCGAACAACCGACCTGCGTTGTTTGTTTCTCGTTCAATTCGGCATGGTAATGCTTCCAGTACCACGCAATGGCAAATTCACGCTGGGACAAAAACGCGTGTGATATCTTAAGTGTTGAATCTACGAGAAATAAAATGGCTTTAAGTGGTAATTTCAGTATTTGTTTCAGTGACTGAATCATATTAATGGTCAAACACAATATCTAATGATTTGCGATAACCCTTAACTCGCCAGCATTGTAACATAATGCGACATTAGAGATGTCAATTCCGGATTACGAATTGTGACATTGAAGACTGCACACGGACAAATGTCTCTTGGGCAAAGTTATTACTTTAGAATAATTTTAAGTCACAGAACGGGATAGTCTTCACCCCCTCCCCCCCCCCTTCCCCCCACCCCACCACACACATACCAAAGATTTCAAAATTAAAGATTTCATTATTAAAATTGGGAAAATATATCTGTGTGTCCTTTCCTCTATTTTCTTTTGTCCAAATATAGATGCTAAATAGATGTCCGATGTCCATTTAGAGAGTTTATATATTGTAATCTTGAATATGCGAGTAGAATTCGTTCAGCTGTCAGAAACACGATGGAACGTGTGTGTAACTTTCTTAAATTTGAATCTGAATTCCATGCAGTATATCAGGTCAGATGGGGAAACATTTTCGACAGGTTTCTATTGAACCAGGTCTGTCAGGTTCAATCTTAATTGAATGGTGTCGTCCGTGAACAAATAACGAACTATCAAAATCCTGAGAGAATTAATTTACTTAGTGAGGATAATTTCCGTATATGGCATGGCCAGCCGTCGTTGTCTATGAAAAACTTCTGCCTCAGTAATGGCAATCCAACAAAGTCCAGGCATGTGAAACATCATTTTTCGCCTATTGGGATATTGGTGATAGATGACCACTCAGGCTTTACAAAAAATATATATATATATATTCTCAGCGGTTGTAACGATCGCTAGATGGCGTGATCCGCTTCTTACCAAAGAGATTCGGAACAGACCTTTTCACAGAGCTCGGCAAATTCCGCGTAACGTAGCGACGACACCAATCGAAATCTGGAAGCAGATCGACCGCCATATTTTCATCGCTAATCATTCACTGCCACAAAATGGGTTTGTCCGGTAAAGTCAACAAAATAATTATACTCACTAAAATGATAACTTCCTTTCCCTAATAAACTAGTTTTCTTCGAGTGCGCCCCAGATTTGTGAAAAAAGACAATGTTTCAGTCATATTATAATATATTTCGTTTTAAGTTTAGAGATCTATTTCACGTTAGGCACTTCAGGTTGTGGCAGCGGTGTTTTTGAGGGTGCGCTGGGAAGGAAACATGGCGTGTGTGTATGTGCAAAACGGTATACTCTTCCTGCTATTTGACGATTTTACCTTCACACCTACTAGCCAGTATAATACAATTCGTTGTTTTGTAATGGGATAAAGGAAACTACCATTGCGTAGAGGCTACATTATTCCCACTCTTATATCAAATACACCAAAATTTACTATGTGCACCTCCATAACTTCAGTTGTCCACTCGTAAGAGCTCTTCAGTGTGGAGGTAATAGATGGTAAACAGTGGGGACAAGATTCCCCATTTTGCCGACAGACTTCAGAATCATCCGGGTTATTTTGCTTCCAGAATCCGAGCATTCCATCGGTCAGACGACGATCGTGAACTCGTGAGCTTCCGTCAATACAATTTTATCTTCGGATTTATTCGGTTTGAAATGGTCTACTGCCCACGCTGGTGCACTGAGACGGACATGATTTTTTCATTGATTTACAAGTTCGATTAGAGAATTTTATACATGCAATTATCGACGACAGATTTTCGTAGAAAAGAACGCCAAGAATCACTCTCAAATCTTAACAACACGAGCGCCAGCAGTCTAGATGGATTTAAAAAGTGATTCGGAACTCCCCTATTAACTTTGTGCTTGAACATGCCTCGTTTCCTCTGCTTGACCACTTTCCCCTCTGACAAACACGCAGTGGAGAATATGTATTTCACAAACACGTCTACGTGCATGCCCCCCCCCCCCAATCTAGGTAAACCAAGATGGTAAATCAGGGGAATACCATCTAGACGTTACGCTATGAAAACTTCGTGTGAAATATTCGCCGATATTCTGCGAGATCCCATAATAAGCCAAGATTCACGACAATTTCTGACTTTTCTCTCTGACAATGATCGACGTTTACTTCACGGAGATTAACATAATAGCGCGGCAAAATCTTTTGATATTGTCTACCCCCCAACAAAGCCAGACTTTTCGGCGGGAATAAACTCTTTGATCTGCACTTTTTACCATGTAGACCGTCTGGAAATGATGCCATATTTGAATACTGTTTCCCGATAATGTTTATATATCAGTCCACGTGCTACCGTGTGTAATTACTGTGGGCGTGATTTCAGCAAGCTAGCCACGTGATTGGCTAACAAATCTAGTTTCAGATTCGCATGGGATTTATATAGGGCTGAAGTCAGATATAATATTCCGTGATATTATATCTGAGTTTACTGAGATTGCCCCCCCCCCCTCCCGCCCCCTCCCACCACCGCCCTTGTCTACGGTCATGAGTTAAGAGCAACCTATCCGACCTCCAAGAACTCGTCTTAAATTTGAAGTTCAATTGTCGTCAAACGTCTAGTACGATCGTGGAAATGCCGGATAATTCGAAGAGTGCAGAAGAACTAATAGTCTTCAATCATTTTTTAGAAAGAGTAGAGAGAACATACTTCTCACAGTAAAATAACTTCAATTCCATCATAATTCTTTTTTTTTCTTCTATTTGCGAGCTATAGGACTATCTCTCTCAGCTAAATTGAAAGCTAAAAGATCTACTACAATCTAATACAGTGTTGGACAGCAGTAAATAAAAGGATATTTTCAACGGCCTGGTCAATGTAGTAACATGAGGAGGTATACTGTAAGGACATCTGAAAAATGAAAACACACAAACACACAAAAGCACAAATAAATGCCACACACACACACACGCGTGTACGGATGTGGGGGTTGCGTATATCTTTTGGAAGCGAAAATATAATGTGTACAGTACAACACAGCGAGTTACAGACTTTCCGAGAGATAATTTCTTAACAGATATCATTCCAAGCATGGACTAATATTTAACACCGTTTAAAAGCTATACGATAATGCAGGATAAGCATTATTCATTTACGCTGACATTTTCTTTGTCGATAGTGGCAGAGCTCATTCATGAAATGGCGGTCTCACCATACGACCCACATCGCAATAGCTGCTCCCTAAGCGCGCGCAGCTTGATTTTGTCCTAAAATATCGGAAGGCGACGGGAAGGGCGACGTCACTAGCCACGTCGCGTTTAAACAGGGCGACGTCGAGTCGCGTTCTATCTCTTAACATTATAAGAACGCGACGGGAAGGGCGACTGTGGTCGACGTCGCCCATCACGTCGCGTTGATAAAAGCGACGCGCGACGGAAAGGGCGACAGGAAGGGCGACGTCGCTGGCGGAAATAGAACACCATAGTTTTCACATCGACCCCGACCGCCTCCATATTACGGTAGACGCCATATTGTGTGTGTTTGGGCCACTACGCATGCGCACTTGCACAATATGGCGTCTACCGTGAAAAACATTATTTCTCTCGGTTGAAGTATGAATTAGAGAGAAATTGTTTTCTCTGGTTGGTGAAATGTGTTTAGGAAATCAATTGTTTTGTTTAACAATTGAGCTTGCCCAGGGCGGTGTCTTCCCGCCCTGGGGAAGGTATTAAACAAGGTGTGATTAATGTGGTTTTCATTCAGCACGTATGACTGGGACCGTGCTGCCAAATTTTTATTTCATCTACGAAACACAGACGTTCCCAATATACAGACAACTTTGAAAGCAATTTTACAACAGATCAAAGATCAGAAAAACGATCTTGATAGCAAAGTTTCCGAACTTAAAAGAGATATTCAACATTCAACGGCCGGGTTATCGGCTGAAGTTAGCAGTCTAAAGAAAGAAAAACTTTACACTTGGAGAAAATTCGGCAACAAGCAGCAGTTTGATTACAACTCAGTAATCGAGAGTGAATTGTCTCACGGTATATCCACCATTGATAGAGGAGAGGTGTTACAGGCTAGAGAAATCTTAATGGTGGCACTTGACAAAGTGAAACAGAGAAACAAGCTAGTTAAGATAGCCGATTCTTACGAAGCGGGCTGGGATACCGTGAGGGAGTATGAATACAATCCAATCGCCAGCGATTCCGACGACGAAAAGAAAATCAGTCAAGCGGAAAACCGGGCTATTAAGAAAAAGAAATATGTAAAGAAAACTCCACAACTTGGTCGACAGGATAGGCTAAAAATAGTTGAGTGAAATTTCACTCAAGTAAGAGTGGAAATTCATCCCACTCAATACTTGAGTGAGCTTTTCACTCAACTTGAGTTAATTGTCACTCAACTTGAGTTAAATGCACTCAACTTGAGTGATATTCACTCAAGCATAAGAGTGGAAATTCATCCCACTCGAGTTGAGTGAACTTGAGTGGTTTCAACTCAAGTTGAGTGAAAAGTAACTCAAGTTGAGTGAATAATAACCCAAGTTTGAGTGAACAGGTACATTTCCCTCAAACTTGAGTGGAACAGTTCACTCAAGTTTTTTTAGAGAGTAGCCCATATCCACCGGCTTATTCTGGCAATTATTAAATAACTATCTATGATATGAACACAATACAAGGAAATCGGCCTGCTTCATATGGCCACCAAATCGGGCCGATATGAGGAAGGCGGGCCAATACGGGAAAACAGGGCCAATGCGGGGAAACAGGCCCAAACAGGGCCAATGCGGGAAAACGAGCGTGTCGTGGCCGAAGTAGTTTAGAGTGTTTGACTCTGACCCGGAGTGCTACAGCTGGCGTGGGTTCGCCCCTCGCCAGTGACCACTTACATATATACTCGCCTATTCACAAGGCCCTGGACTGACTCGGTGTCCAGGGTAATATGGACTGATGGTAGAACTAGTTGCTACGCTAGACCTTCGCCAGCGGAGGCACTTGGGGAATAAAGTACCTGGGTGTCTTTCAGTGACCGCTATATAAATCCACTCACAGTAGTACATCGCATACACCGCTAGGAAGCTCACATGGTTAGATTATCACAGCACTTTCAGGATAGTAGTTCGTCCAATTGTAGAATTGCATAAATCTTCACTTCATAGCACGATAGTTGAGCTATAAATGTTGAGTGGTTCCAATTGATTGTATATTAATATGTACTCCTATACGGAGGTGCTCCTATATAGAGGAGGGATTTACCAACTGAACTATGGCAAGAACTATGGAACTATGACCCGGGCCAATATGATTTTCAACATGGCGATGTTGACGATGAATGATCCTCGATTCGTGATCTTCTCCGAATTGTGTCAGACTGTATTCTCATACTTTGAGTGGATATTTAGTACCTTCTGTGATAATTTTCGATAGATCTTTACGTATCGGTACACAAACCTTGAAATCTAGTGTGATGAGTCATAAAGAATAGACTATAGTGACGCAAGCGTGACATGGACTTGCCAAGCACAAGCAGACGACAAAACAGTGATCCAACACTTACAACAGTGCACTGATGAACGAAGCTATGACCACAGTAATATTTTATGACAGAAGATGATGCCATATTTGCAGCTAGAAGAGCTGATCACGTGTGAGTGGTAACGATAGTAATTAGATGCGACCGAAACTCCTGGACTATGATGTTGAAAACTAGGGTCTCAATAGGTCTTCGATTCTCAAATCGGGACTAGATTTGGATCAATTCGCCATATTTCAAGGTTGTATTTTGCCTCACCATTCTCATCAAATAAAATTACTTCCATGATATATATTGTATGGTTAAAATTTCATCTGCTTCTATCTGTTCGATTCATGTTTTCTACGTTGAAGAACCCCGCCCAGGTTCCTTGATACATATATTATAATCGATGAAAAAAAAGGTGGTTGATGAGTTATTTAATAAAAATGTCATTAACCAAGTGTTTTCATATTGGCCTGGTTATAGGTCCGAGGTCAGCCGTATTGGCACTCGGCCTGCGGCCTCGTGCCAATACGGCAGACCTCGGACCTATAACCAGGCCAATATGAAAACACTTGGTTTATAACATAATATTATAATCACCCTGTCATGCCTGCACCGCCAGTTAGTTTTCCCGGAGCCCCGAGTTATCCCCCACGACCAGCGTTTCCAGTATCCCCAGAACATACGCCTTGGTAAGCTCTATACCCAAATTCTCAATATGAGGCTGACAGACTACTTTGAAGGCAAACTATCAGTTTCGCAAATTGGCTTCAAAAAAGGATGTAGGACATCCGATCATATCTTCGTGCTCAAAACTATAGTCGATAAATATACCAAAAATGGCAAGAAACTATATACATGTTTCATCGACTTTCGTAAAGCATTTGATTCTGTGTGGCACGATGCCCTCTTCCTTAAGCTACTGAAAGCTGGGGTTACCGAAAATATGTACAAAATCATCCAAGCTATGTATCTAAACACTAGATCATGTGTTAAGACTAAAGCTGGTCTCAGCGACCAATTCCCAATCAGTAGAGGAGTCCATCAAGGCAGTGTTCTAAGTCCCCTACTCTTCAACATTTTTATCATTGACCTTAAGCGATGTGGAAAGTGTCAGTTCTCCAACAGTTTGGGATACGCCTGTTCATAGTCTGGCATATGCCGATGATATAGTTTTACTGTCATTAAACAAAGTGGACCTTCAAACTAAACTTGACAAATTGTACAATTATATGAAACTATGGGGGCTAAAAGTCAATGTAAACAAGACAAAGGTAGTTGTATTTGGACAAAATGTTAAGAGTAAATGTGACTTTCATTTGGGAATAGAGAAAGTTGAATGTGTGAATTCATACAAATATTTAAGACTCACACTTCACAGCAATGGAAAATTTAATAAGGCCTTGTTAAATCTAGCTAATAAAGCCAGTAAGGCACTATACTGTATTAAGCAGTCTATAGACTTTAATGCTATCAATGTAAATCTGGTATTTAAACTCTTTGACAGCATGGTAAAACCCATCCTCAATTATGGCTCTGAGGTCTGGATTGGTTATGCCAATGAATCGAATGATGTCAACCGACTGTTTAGTATCAATAATGATATTGAGATGTTACATGTGAAATTTTGTAAAAAGATCATAGGAGTCCATCCCAAAGCAGTGAACCTTGCAGTACTGGGAGAATTAGGTAGATCACCAATGGTTTTGTCTAATATACTGAGTAGTGTAAGCTTTTTGATGCATATTTTTGAATCTGACAAATCTTCACTACTTTACAAAGCATTTATGCAACAGTCTGAAGATTTCAGAACTGATACAGGTACATGCAAGAACTGGATTTCATATATAAGAAATATTCTGAAAGAAGTAAACTCCGAGCATATCTGGGATAATCTGGGTTGCCGAAACCCCTCGGCTACAAAAAATTATATCAAGAAAGAATTATTTAAAAAATATTCCATTTACTGGCAATGCAGAACAAGCCAATTCTCTAAGTTAGAAACCTTTTGTACGTTTAAAAAAAATCTAAGTTTTGAAAGTAACATTATGGCAATTGAAAGCAAGAAACACAGATCTGCTCTTATTCGACTGCGAATCAGTGCCCATGACTTGAGGATCGAAAGGGGTAGATATGGTACAAGGATCCCCAGATCTGAACGGATATGCGAAAAATGTAACCGTAATGAAATTGAGGATGAAAAGCACTTGTATAATCAACAGCGTAGTACACTGAAAGAAGAAGTCCAATTGATATATGATATTAATAATCTGAATGATGATGAATTATTCAATCATTTGATGTCGTGTTGCCACCCAAACATTACAAGAAAACTGGCTACTTATGTCTATAATTGTATGGAGGCTCGCAGTTTGGTGAATAATTAAGTGCAATACAAAACACGAGGTTCTCAGTATACTTTTTTAATCTTTTTTTTATTCTACATGTATTCTGTTTTATGTGTAAGTTTTAATGTATGTATATCTTATATTGAGCGTCTTGTATGTTGTAGATAGATAGATAGATAGTTTATTGCATGAATTGTGCCCCAGAAAAGGCTAAAACGCATAGATACATACATACATGTACACACATACAGACATACATACATACAAAATATACAGACATAACATAATATACACAGTAAAATAATAGATAGGGTACACATACTAAAATACCTCATTAAAAACTTGATGGCGGATACATGTACTCTTTATTTTGCTTGCTTATTGGCACGGATATATATTAATATGTTACAGCTTTACACAATGGTAATGTTATGCAGTATTCAATTATCTGTAGTACTGAAGCAGTCATATACAAATTTTGCAACATTCTTGGTAATTATTTTGTCTGAACAACTTAACAGTTTTATAAAAAGATCATCGTTTGATATATCGGATGTAACAGATGACTCAATATTCTTCAACAATATATCCCGATGTGCATTAAAAGCAGTACAGCACAATAGGAAGTGTTTTTCGTCCCCAATTACCTGACAAGTTGTACACAGTCTGTCACATCTGGGAGTCTTGGTATACCTGCCACTTTCTATTGGTAGTCTATGTGCACTAATTCTTAATTTTATTAGTGCTGATCGATGTTTATAGTTGTTCACTGATAACAAAATATTCTCGAAACAGGGGTATTTTTTCACCATCTTATAAGTATCGGGTTTGCTGGACATATTTAATTGTTCTTTCCAAGTGCAGACAAATTTCTCTTCCAGCTGTTTTTTAATGTACTTATTTGTAGCATTAGGGATTTTACACCCAAGATTTTCCCAGATATGATAAGAATTTGTATCCTTCAGTACATTTTTGATATACCCGACCCAGTTATTACAGTTATTGACTCTATGGTCCTCACTCTGCTCAATGAATGCCTTATACAAAAGCGAGTCTGGATCAGATTGAAGAATATGGCTCAAGTAATTGACACTTCAAAATAGCCTTTATCTTAAGAGGTGATCTCCCCAGTTCACCCAGAACAGCCAGGTGCACTGCCTTAGAGTGAACCCCAAGGATACTCTTACAAAATTTAATATGAACACTCTCAGTGTCATTTGTCAAGTTAACCAGCTTGTTTACATCCGTGGATACATTTAGGTACCCAATCCATATTTCGGATCCATAATTAAGGATAGGTTGAACCATTGTATGTGTATTGGTGTACATGTATCTGTATGATTCATTGTGAAGTCCTGTTTGTCAATATGGTTGTACATGAGGACATAATTCCTACGTTAATTTTATCTTATCTTACGCCGATGACGGAAACAACGGGGCCTGCGGAGAATTCACATTTCCGGCGACAATGCCCACAATACAAGTATACCGGAGACACTGCTAAACCACAGTCCGAATGAGAAGAATCTAGGAATGGGAACTATTGACTGCAATCTGATATGAGAGATAAGTATACTCAATTCCCAATTGAACGGCATTTATGCGATGTTTCAAATGAACGAAAATTTGAACTATTAGATCAGTACGAAAAGACAGATGATATATTTACAGAAAACTATTATGAATATGAGCAAGGCCAGGCAAACATTATTGTTAAAGGAAGATTGAACAAGAATGTAGCTTTCTGGAGAACAATAGGAACATGTGATTTTATACTAGATATAATCTCAAATGGTTACAAAATTCCTTTCTATTCAAAACCATTCCCTTCTGTATGCAAGAACAACAAGAGTGCCCGAGACAACAATAACTTTGTGTATACAGCTATCAAAGACTTGGGAGATCATGCAGGGGGTTAATCAGTGGATGTGAAACACGCTCTATTGTTGTTAACCCTTTGTCTGTGTCCACACAAAAGAGTGGGAAAAGGCGTTTGATTTTGGATTTGCGGTTGGAAAATAAGCATATATGGAAACAATCCGTAAAATTTGAAGATTTGCGGGTAGCGCTCATGTATGTGCAAGCGGGCCACTGGATGTTTACTTTTGATATACATTCAGCATATCATCATCTGGACATATATTTACCACACACGGAATACCTTGGTTTCTGATGGTTGGAAGATGGTCATGTTGTCTATTTCAAATTCTTAGTTCTCCCGTTCGGTCTCAGTTCCGCTCCATATATTTTTACGAAAATCACCAGTCCATTAATCAAAAAGTGGAGTAAAATGAGTAAGCAAATGATTGTGTATATTGACGACGGTTTTTGTACTCACAGAGACAAGGGACAGTGTGAGTTGTCCGCACAGGCGGTTAAACCAATCTAGGTAAACCAAGATGGTAAATCAGGGGAATACCATCTTGACGTTACGCTATGAAAACTTCGTGTGAAATATTCGCCGATATTCTGCGAGATCCCATAATAAGCCAATCACGACAATTTCTGACCTTTCTCTCTGATAATGATTGACGTTTACTTCACGGAGATTAACATAATAGCACAGCAAAATCTTTTGATATTGTCTACCCCCCAACAAAGCCAGACTTTTTGGCGGGAATAAACTCTTTGATCTGCACTTTTTATCATGTAGACCGTCTGGAAATGATGCCATATTTGAATACTGTTTCCCGATAATGTTTATATATCAGTCCACGTGCTACCGTGTGTAATTACTGTGGGCGTGATTTCAGCAAGCTAGCCACGTGATTGGCTAACAAATCTAGTTTCAGATTCGCATGGGATTTATATAGGGCTGAAGTCAGATATAATATTCCGTGATATTTACTGAGTTTACTGAGATTGGCGGTTAAACATGATTTGATTAACAGCGGCTTTGTTCCAAAGGTGGACAAGTCAGTATGGGTCCCTGTTCAAAATGTGAAATGGTTAGGATGTATTTATCGACACGAGTTTGGGTGTTTTAACAATCCCAGGAAACAGATTAACTAGAGTACAATGTGACACATCCTCTCTCTTGGCTAATATTGAATTAGGCAGAAGTGTTCACGTTAAACGTTTAGCAAATGTGACAGGACAGATTATATCTATGTCTATTGTCTTACAAAACATTGTAGATATTATGACTAAATACCTCAGTATTGACGTAGCCATGGCTATGTGTTGGAAATCTTATGTATTTCCTTCTCCTGGTAGTATATATCAGTTAAAGTTCTGGAAAAGTAACCTAACATCAATAAATTGTACAAAATTGGTGTTCGATGCGGCGTGCACCAGAGTAGTTTATTCAGACGCGAGTGGGACGGGTTACGGTGGCTATACAGTTGAAGCGCATAATTTACATGTGTCACACGGATTATGGGAAGAGTGGGAATCGATCAAAAGTGCTACCTGGAGGGAGTTGGTAGCAGTATATAGAGTCCTTAAATCCCTTGCATGGTCAGTACGGGGAAAGAGAGTCAAGTGGTTTATGGATAATCAAGGAGTTATAAAGATTGTAATTAAGGGCAGCATGAAGACAGATCTTCAGGAAATAGTATTACAGATTTTCTCTTTTTGTGTACTAAACATATATGTTAGAAATAGAATGGATACCAAGGGAGGTAAATGAGAAAGCTAATTATATCAGCAAAATTGTAGATCACGATGACTGGGGAGTGAGGTGAGAAATATTTATTTTCCTTGATTGTAAGTGGGGCCCACATGAGATTGATTGGTTTGCTTCTGAACACAATGCCAAGTTGTCTACTTTTTACACAAAATTTTGGACACCTAATACATCAGGTATAGATGCTTTTACTCAAAAATGGGGCAACATTAATAGATGGTTTGTTTCGCCGATTTGCCTTGTTGCTCGTGCTGTGAAACATATGCAACAGTGCTGTTCCATCGGAACATTAGTGATTCCAGAGTGAAAATCGGCAAATTATTGGCCGATAATTTGCCCTGAAAACGGATTATTCAGAAAAGAAGTGACGGATATGGTGTATTTACCTCAAGCATCTGAATATTATACTACTAGTAAACGGGGAAAGTCCTTTTTTGGAAAAGATAATTTGCCGTTTAACATGCTAGCATTGAAAATAGACTTCAGGCGTTGAGTTTGTATTGATATATATATGTACATAGTGACTTTTGTATGATAAGCCTATGGTGGTGATATTTAAATGTAATTTTCAGTTATTGTCTGGCACAATATATGATTTTGTTCAAAACATGTGTTTTTCGTTTTTGTGTGATAACATTGAATACTAATATGCGGAAATGATATTAATATGGCTGCAGAGCCGGACGAATACTGGAAAAAATGTTGGCTGCAGAGCCGAAGAATACTGGATATTAACATTATCAGAGAGAAAAAATGAATATAATACTAATATTTTTGTGCGCTCACATTTATTCTTGAAGAGTTATTCGAGTGAGATTGGTGATATACCGGAGAAGTTAAAGGAAAAGGTGCTTTTGTTACCAGATCTTTTAAAGGAATCTAGAGCTGATAATACCACACGAGTCTATTTTCAAGGTTTTCAGAGATGGAAACAATGGGCGACAATTAACGGCGTGGTAGATATTTTACTACTAAATCGTTATGGGCTACATAGTCTGAGGGCGGGCGGCACCAGTGCTGCCGCTAACAATGGTGTTCCTGATAGGCTATTTAAGCGCCACGGTCAATCAATCAATCAATCAATCAATCAATCTGTATTCGCTTCGGCAAAACTTGCCGCTTGGGGGTTGTTCCTGGCCGGCGGTAGGCGTCTATCTTTGTTTTTAGGCTGTTTATAAATGTAGCATAATATGATTGTCATGTTATGATTATTAGTCACTAAGATATCACTGTGTCTATAATTAGACATATATATGCTAAAGCTGTCGGTCATTGTATTCTGTATGTGTTTTCGAGAAAATTGTAGATAGTGATGATATCGGTAATTGGAAATAACGTGTAACATGAATAGTAGTTGCCTAACTGTGATGTTGTAATAAAAGTGCGGTCCTAGTAGCAATACCCAGTGCGGTCCCAGTAGCAATGCCCAGTGCGGTTCCAGTATCAATGCCCAGTGCGGTCCCAGTAGCAATACCCAGTGCGGTCCCAGTAGCAATACCCAGTGCGGTCCCAGTAGCAATACCCAGTGCGGTCCCAGTAGCAATACCCAGTGCGGTCACAGTAGCAATGCCCAGTGCGGTCCCAGTAGCAATACCCAGTGCGGTCTCAGTAGCAATGCCCAGTGCGGTCTCAGTAGCAATGCCCAGTGCGGTCCCAGTAGCAATACCCAGTGCGGTCCCAGTAGCAATGCCCAGTGCGGTCTCAGTAGCAATACCCAGTGCGGTCTCAGTAGCAATACCCAGTGCGGTCCCAGTAGCAATACCCAATGCGGTCCCAGCAGCAATACCAAATATTGAATTTGCTGTTTATTTCATAAACAAATGTAGCGGGACCAGAGAAATAATTGTCTTCATTTAAAGATTTCAAATGTTAAAAATAAATAATACTGCAGATTGATTAATTGGCTGCAGAGCCGAATGAAATTCTGGACGCCCAATTTAACTTCATGTTCTAAAACTGGTCTACATGTAATTTTTTTATTCAGCTTTAGCTAGTGCAGGTGTTTTAGGTTGAATAAACATGCTGTGTCTTTGAAATGAACCATACTCATTCACAATCATTACACAGAAATCAGTCAGTCTACCTATTGTCCACATCGATTCCATTATCGCTATTATGCTGTTATATTGAGACAGCCCATATCACGCCAAGTTCAAAGTTCTCTTCAGCGAAGTCGAGGTTCATTCCTCTCACGATCTAAATTGTCAATGTCATAGTAGTGTGAAATATAAAATTTTCTAATTGAATTATTGATATATATTTCAGAGTTCTGGTCAGTTGAATAAATATGCAGGTTACGGGTTCTGTTCGCTGGAATTCTGGTTAAACATTGTGGTATTTCTTTTAAAAATTCTATACACTGTACTGCCATGGGCCTGTTGTTTTGGTGTTCAACAAGTCCCACTAGTATCAGCCAAATACTGTTTGTGCATGTTTAGCTTGTGATTTTGTTTTATTTTCTAATTAAACAAATGGAGCGTTCAAAGAATGAATTAGAGAGTAATGATTTTCTTGGGTTAGTGATATAATTATACATGTAGCATGATTAACTGAAAATGTGATGCATACATTTTTTTAATGCAGAAATATGTGTAAGTAATACATGTAATAAAATTCGCCAATGAGTTATGAACATAATTTCGTTCCATGATAAGATATTTATTTATTGGTATGTTCTCGATTCGTTCATTAATTGACAAATATAAATCTATATGTCTCGCGATACATGACAATCTACATGTAGCTACCCCATATTTTAGGAATTTTATGCGCAAATGAACTGCGTTATATGCTGATCATTTCTACTTGTTTGTTCACTGGCCACGACTGTGCCAGGATTTACAGATGGATTGTTCTGGGATTTTATATTCAAAGTATATTCTTTCTTGTTTTTGGTATAATATGGCATGTATAATGCAGATATGTATGCTTGGCACTTCTATACTGCATGTGTTGGTTAAGTCGTTGGAATAAACAGCATGCGGTCCCAGCAGTGTTTTTGTATTAAAAATATATATAGAGATATGAAGGAGACTGTAACACAATCAGTTACATGTATATTGGATTTAAAAGAAATCTATATGATCGAAACCTGTATGTTATCATTTTCAAATTAATTTCTGCTCATTTGACAAAAGCTTCGACAAGAGGGTGCAAAGCTTGTGCATTTTTGGATAAAAGGTCCGTGTAAATGGGCTAGAGGGCCTTCATTGTTCGGGTTGCCCAGTGTAAAAGTTTTAGATGCCCTTGAATATTTTGGATTAGGGGCCTATGATTGTTCTGGGTTAGAGGCCCAGTATAATTGGATTAGAGGCCCAGTGTAAAAGGGTTAGATTCCCTTGAATATTTTGGGTTAGAGGATCATGATTGTTTTAGGTTAGAGGCCCATGATTGTTTTGGATTAAAGACCCATGATTGTTTTGGGTTTTTGGGTTAGAGATTCATGCTTGTTTTGGGTTAGAGGCCCATGATTGTTTTGGGTTAAAGCCCATGATTGTTTTGGGTTAGAGGCCCATGATTGTTTTGGGTTAGAGGTCCAGTGTAAACGGGTTAAAAGCCCTTGACTAAATTGGGTTATAGGCCCTTGATTAAATTGGGTTCGAGGCCCATGAATAAATTGGGTTCGAGGCCCTTGATTATATTGGGTTAGAGGCCCATGATTAATTGGGTTAGAGGCCCAGTGTAAAAGGATTAGATGCCCTTGAATAGTTTGGGTTAGATGCCCATGATTGTTTTGGTTTAGATGCCCAGTATAATTGGGTTATAGGCTTATGATTGTTTTGATTTAGAGTGCCAGTGTAAATGGGTTGGACGCCTATGCTTATTTTGGGCTAATTAAGTTACAAGTGCATGGTTTAATATTTTGGGTTAAAGCCCAGTGGAAATGGGTTAGATGCCCATGGATTATGTTGATAATGGGTTTGCGATATGCGGGGTACATGCGTAGAGACACAAGGGAGATGGGTTTAAGGCCCATGCAGTGTGTTGTTTGGTGAATAAATTTTCGTCGCGGTTTGTACCACACGACACAACCACAAAATTGTGGTTTGTTATTATCTTTCGGGGGAACGATCTGCTGGATTATGAGGAGAAATGGGGGAGGTCGGGGTCAATATGAAAACGGCTCGTGTACAGCTAATCACCAGCACCGGGAACTAATAAAAGAGACAAGCGTGAAGGAGAATGATTAGCTTCCGGAAAATAACCGGTAAGGAGCATCAAAATGAACGTTTATATGGTATGGGTTATAGCACACCGAGATCCGTACACGTCGCCAGTGACTATCAACCGCATGCATTATTGATAGAACACTGCTATTTGCACCGGTATAACAATAATACATGATTCGCCTCCGATTTCAACACATAATTTGAATAAATCTATTATCCTTCTACTTGCTGGGTTGTGTAACTCTATGTCAAGGAGACTAGATTTTCAGGGAAAAACTGCTATGCTCCATTAAGCTCATTCTCATGGCATCAGATTTTATATTCCCTATTGTCTGTAAGGTTGTTGACCGACGGTTTGGAGGTTACAAACTCCGACGTTGGGAGAATGCATTGAGCTCGGGTTTGCTATTAGTTGACTAGGGTCGCTATTAGTTGACTGTAGCGAGGGTCGCTATTAGTTGACTGACCAGCTGATCTTCTCTTTCAAGCTGATCATCTCACTTTATTTGTATTTAAGACAATATATGAAGCCGGTCGACGTCATTATGGAAGTTCTCGATGATTGCCCGACAACGTTCTATGGTGTCGTCCGCACAGAAAGTCTTTTTTTTGCCTTTGCAAACAATGGCATACCCAGAGTTGTATATTTGAATCCGACACTGCTATCGAACTAGAGAAGGTGTCCGGAACGTAGTAAACATAGTAGTCCAGAATGCATAGCGACATTCTATGTTGTATGTATTCATACGCAGTGCAATCAAAGTTCAATGATATTGTTATTCTCGACCTGTACAAGAATAAATCACTGAAGCCGATTCAGATGATTTCGTTCATTTGTGTGGTAACTGAGAACCAGAAAATACTGTAAGTAGCCTGTGTTGCAAAACGGTTCATACTTCATGTAAGGACCACGAGACAATGCATACAATAGCCAAATCTGGGGACAACAATGTGTCTAGAGTTGTGCCTTTTCAGCGACACAAAGACCCAGCCAATAGTTCCTACATGAAGTATCGACATGCAAAACCAACAAGAGTTATATCTCCATCCACCGGTGAAGCTTCAACATTGGAGTTTATGGAGTCAACTGGGTTTTTTTCCCCGTTATTTTCTCAAAAACCAAGTTGGAAAAAATCTGAATTACAAGCGTCTGGTCCGTCATTGATAATTCAGCCATCGTCTATTAAAGAATATCCGCGTCCATAATCCAAGACCTTTCCATATTTCATATAACATCATTAGCACCAAATTCAAAAAGACAATCATAGTGTAACCACCTTGCTCTCTGCCTACTATAGCAAGCTATGGTTGTTACTAAATTATTATTTATATCTACAAAAAGTCAGTGTTCTTTTGAGAAAAAAAGTCCTGGGAGGTCTTGGTTATATACCCATTCATTTATTGGCAAGACTAAATATTTAATATTTATTGTTAAATAAAGGCAAAATTTCGTAACGTGGCCCTTGTCCCGTTTTTAGCATATTTGACACATGTTGTTGTTGTCCAACTCGTTTATGGAAAGCAACATGGAAGTTTCGCCGATTCCACTGACCCCCCTCTAGGACTTAAGGATGTCCGCTGGTGGTTTTTGACTTTGGCAGCCATTTTGCCTGTTTTTCTATTGGGTTATCTCCCTTCCCTAGGTTAAGAGATGGGGATTTCCTTTAAAAGCCTTCTAGCCGAGAATTTTGCACACCAACATCCATCCAATTTGCTAAATTTTGATAGACATTGTGATTATCTGCAAACAGTTAGAATATAAGAAAAAGTTAAATACTATTTATATGAATTTTTCATGAATATGCTTCAAAACTAGGGCTATTCCCTATGCTTTCTGTGTTATCAAATTGAGCATGGGTCAGTCCACTTAACGTTACCTACAGCTAAAAAATGCACACCAACCTATATTTTTTTCTTTGTTTTTCCTCATATTACACAATTATGAATGCAACGACACACATTATTCAAAAAGTTAATTACTTTGATTTACCACCAGCGGACATCCTTAATGGTCAATTAACCAATCAAATCGATTTATTAGTGGCGGGACCTTTGAGGTGGCAGACGACTTTATGCAATCTGGTCACTTTGGCCATTTCAGCCAAACTGACCAGTGCTGTTTTTATACAGGTTCCTATCTATATATATACAAGACAAATACAGGCCAACTTTATTTACCACACACATTTGGTGTTGTGTTGTTTTCTCGGGGAGTGGTAATAGATGATTCTAGCCCCAAGCACCTTTCCCACCCTTTTCTTGTAAGATTAGTCTCTGGCGAGGGACTTTCCCATCTTACAATTGTATACATAAACATAGGCTAGTTTCCTGTAAGAGAGAAGCGGCCAATTGTTTTCAATGATGCCGGGGGGCCCTCGGTGGCCGAGTGGTCTAAGGCGCTTCGCCGGTGACCGCTAGCCTCACACCGCTGAACCGGCACGGGTTCGAGCCCAGCTGGTCCATGTGTGAAAGTTTGTCAGTTACTTGCCGAAGGGCGGTGGTTCTCTCCGGGTACTCCGGCTTCCTCCATCAACCAAACTGACTGTCACCATATGAGTGAAACAAACTTGAGTGTGACATTAAGCCAAATTCCCTCCCTCCCTCAATGATGCCGGCAAGACATCATGATGTTTCAAAAATTTCAAATACGTATCGCTGATCAGTATTCTTAATCCATATGAATTTCGTTGTAAAGTCCTCATCTAGAGAATGATGTATCTCAGCCATGCTTTGATTCAGACTGTTCATAAGAGCATCATGAGGATTTTGAAGTACATGGGTTCATACGGCTCCTAGCCCCAGGTTAAGTGAAATTAGACACAAGTTACGAAACGTAAGGCCATAGATATTGCACGTTGAGCTCGTATTTTGCTATCAGCATGCGATATGTATCGCCAAATTTGAGAAACTTTGAGTGGAAGCGCTTGGTTGTATAGCCCTGTTTATAAGTTTATGCAATAATGTTTTGTGAGGTTGATTAAAATCGTCACATTTAACACAGGATCTGGCAAATGCTACTAGGCGAGATATGTACACGCCATATGCAGGTCCCACTGGAATATTACTGTCCAGACAGGGATAATTTACGATGTCGAAATTGTAATCATCTCTTTTGTTGACTAGTCGACTAGAGAGAAGGTCCGCTTCATTTTTGTCGGGTTTACCAAGGGTAAACCCTACATTAGTATCACTTTTCAGTTTTTCTTTTTTCTTCTGCACATGTGTAGTTTTGATCTCCTGCCCGGAGACTGTTCTCATTTGATGCCCCTTACAGCATTCATAAAAAATACCGTACTTCTGTCTCACAGTCATATACACATGTGCAATGCACGGTAGCTTGTGCATTGAACGTGATAATTGGTACATTATCGCAGTAAATTTTATCTTTACAATTTCCTTTAAAATTTGCCTTTCCAATCTATTTTATCCGGTATCATTTGTTACGGCGGGAAGGGTGCACCGTAGTCATTCTCCAGGCGTAACCACGTAGCGAGTTTTTGTGGATACAAATTATGTATGCGTATCCACATTTTAAAATCACCGAAAACAAGAAATTTCCAAATTGTGGATACACATGATTTTTTGGTGATGTATCCACATTTTTACTTCCACCTTACTTGATCAATTATCAGCATGAGAACTGAATAAAATTGCGACAAAACTCTGGCAGAAATTTTGGCGAAAGTTTTTGGGACAGATTTCGTTATTTTTTCAAGTGTCTGACGTGTCTTCTTCGTCGATCTTCTTCAACAAAACGAAATAGGAACGACTGGCACTTTTGCACAAAACTCTTTTACATATCTGATTATGGTTACAAAGATTAAAAACCTGGGGTGTTTTCCTTTTGCTGGTATGGATGAGAAAGAGATACGATATTTCGATCCCGTCAACGCTGAACTTTCATCCCAAGTCTGAATTTCCCAGAGTACAAGTAATCGTGAATTTGATTGGCTGAACAGTACATATTGGCTCCGCCCACACGTTATTCAACCAATCAGTAAACTTTTTACACGACATACGAATTCAATGAAACTAAATAAGATCGGCTCGTTTTCTAGATTTATAGTTTTTCTTTCCAATCCATATGAATTTAAAGGCATTTCTGTAAAACCGTGATTATTTAGCATTTAAAATAACACTTTGAGTATGACAGTATCTTATTTTATAGTCAAGAGTTGTTAGAAAAATGATCGTGGAGTAGGAGAATAGCGAATTTTCTGAACTTGTCGGAGATTGCGACGTCTGAAGATTTTCTTGTCTGGATGTACTTTTAGTAGATTCATTTTCTCACAGATTAAATAAGTATGGAAATTATATAAATGTGGATACAATGTGGATACATCTCTTATATAGCATTTAGCATTTAAAATAACACTTTGAGTATGACAGTATCTTATTTTATAGTCAAGAGTTGTTAGAAAAATGATCGTGGAGTAGGAGAATAGCGAATTTTCTGAACTTGTCGGAGATTGCGACGTCTGAAGATTTTCTTGTCTGGATGTACTTTTAGTAGATTCATTTTCTCACAGATTAAATAAGTATGGAAATTATATAAATGTGGATACAATGTGGATACATCTCTTATATAGGATGCGTATCCACATTTTACAAAAGTCGAAGTTTTATGCTCTAGATAAAAATGTGCATACACATCCTATATAGAGATGTATCCACAAAAACCTTCTATATTGCGGTCACGCCATTCTTCATGGTCCATCGACAATCGATCCGTGGAACTTTTGTTGTAAGATCACAAAGGTGGTGTTAGCTTTAGATATAGGGAATCGTCTTCAATGCATTTTTGATACACACAGCTTATTTAGACTGAATATTTCTGAATTATTTGTTGCTCAAATTGGTTTTGGATAAAGGTGTCCTATTTTTGTAACAAAAATAAAATTTGCACCGAAAAGAGCATAAAAATACGAAAATAAGCCAATGAACATATGGTGCGCCATAAATCCGTTTTCTTGCATCTGCAGCCCTTCATTATTTCGTGTCTTGTAATTCAGCATGTATAGGCTGTACAAAATGGTCCATTTCATATCATTTTTATAAAAGTGAAAGTTTGGCCCTACAAACCGAACAGCTTGGGGAAGATTCCTTATGTAAAGCGAACACCACCTTTCCTCCTTAAATAATCACAAATATGGGACTAATAAACCCCTCTGATGCAAGTAAACCCGACATCAGTACTTTAAGTACTTTGATTATAGAGATACAGGTCTAAATATGGTGTGTCGGTAGGGCTATCTGGAATATATATCCTTCACTGCGTCATTTATATAGCGATTATCCACAGCGATAAGATCGTCTATATAGCGTATGGCGAATGAGAAGGAACAAGATTTGAATTGATCGGTTTTTAAAAGCGCCTGCATATAGTCATATTCATAAGACAACACATATAGGTCAGCCAACAGGGGTGCACAATTAGTACCCATTGGAATACCTATATGCTGTTGATATATTGTGTTGCCAAATTTCACATAGATAATTTTAATGAGAAATTTAAGCAAACCTCAGTATGATTTGAAGGACTACACTTTCCTAAACATACTAAAAGTTGGGCTCATAGTTGTACATATATTCGAGCTGTCAGAATGCCAACTTCACACAGTCTGTCAAAACACTCCAGAACTAAAAAAAATGGCCTCCTCACCTCTATCCTATCTTAAACTCTTCTCCCCCGGACTGCACTATAATTTTGGCAGTGCGCTTTCGCAGCCGACCTTGAAACGTGACGTCAGTGAGTTCGGTGTATTTTATTGGCTATCCGAATATGAGGAGCCGTTTGTGATAATATTGTCAACGACAAATATATAGAGGTAACACCAAAATATAAAGTCGCCGTTTGTGACAATATTGTCAGACACAAATATATAGAGGTAAAACCAAAATATAAAGTCGCCGTTTGTGACAATATTGTCAGACACACATATACAGAGGTAAAACCAAAATATAAAGTCGCCGTTTGTGACAATATTGTCAAACACAAATATATAGTTAAAACCAAAATATAAAGTGACTTTTGGCAAATATAGTTTAGTTTAAAATATATATATATATATTTACAAAAATATTTTGTAAATATATATAAAACGATATAAATAGGGCCTATATATGAAGTTAATTTATTCCTACGAAGTAGGCTACAGGTCGCAAATTGTCCGGTAATGAGTGAGTCCATCTGAATCCTTTCGTCGGCAAAATAAGGAGAACCGTTGACATTAGAACCTTGATTTTTGGCATGAACGTGCATTGGGGCATTGTTACCAGCAAGATCTGATCTGAAATAATTCTGATTAAAATTAGATTTATAATTAACACTTCAGTATATTGTTATAGATATACATGTATGTAAGCTGTAGCCTTTAACGTGTATCCTATTTCACGCGTGAGTGAATTTTCTTAGAACTTTCGATGTTATTTTATACCCTATATAAACGGATAGAAACATTTAGTAGTGAATTTTTTATGAAATCTTATTACCTTGTGCATTTGTTTCATCAACAATAGGCCTAATATAGCCAGGGGGAAGACATGGGTATAGTACAACAGGAAGTGATATTATATCTCAACCAGGACGATTTGCTGTCTATAAGTAGATCTAAGTACCATAAGTACCATATTTGGCGTTCGACAGAAAAGACGAATAGCTAGCATCGATACTACCGGAAAGGGGAAGCGTGTGTTACGTGGAACGTTAGTCCTACGCAGTTTTTGTAATACGCCAAACTAACTTATCAAAAGTTTAAAGGAGATAAATATGTTGGTTATTGTAACCATGATCTCATGCAAAGGTTAAAATGGCACACGTATGCCATACAAATTATTATCCTACGTTATTTATTGGGGGACATAAACTGGTGTCTGTTTGTTCCACATGCAGGCAGGTGATTGGAATGTGAGCGCCTGTGGACGCTATACCGAACAGTGGAGATGTTGACCTGGAATATATACTCCATATGCTGGGTTATTGCCATTATTGTACCAGTATTACTTTGCCCGGATCAGTCTTTCTCCATGGTTGATGGCTTTCACATTCACGTAAGTATCATTACAAATTATTGTATGACTGAGTATGGGTTAGCCTATCTGGAGACCAACGGATCCACGGAATGGGTGGATGAATCCGCGCATAAATACTTAACCATCTGTGCGAACCCAGTGAAATCAGATCTCGATGGAGATTTGCCTGGGCATATTTTCCTCGGTATATGGGTACATAGGGTGAACGTGGTAAACTAATTTTCACGTTATTGCTTTGCATCTAGCTGTCGATAGTTGATCTAGATGTCAATGGCTCAGTAGTCGTAATATTGTCGAGCTCTGGGTCTAGTAATCGCCAAGTGTAAATATATCGGAGACATGTATTTTGCAACATACACTAAATTGTACGACACCCTTGTGTGGCCGATTATTAATTATGGTGCCAGTATTTGGGGCTTTACTGATAGGTCTTGTATTAATGCTGTACATCATAGAGCCTGTCGGTTTTATCTTGGTCTTGGTAAATATGCACCAAATGTTGGCGTAAATGGGGATATGGGGTGGAAGCCGCCCATTGTTAGACAATGAGGGGCCATTGGAAGAATGTGGGGGCGTATGATTAACATGTCCAGAACTAGATTAAATAGTAGAGTTTTTCTCTGGGCCAATAAGTTAGCCTCGAGAAAGTGTAAAAACTGGGTATTTAGGGTAAAAGATTGGTTTCGAAAGAACGGATTAGGACATTTTGAAAATATCAACAATAGATACGATAAAAGACATGTTATAACTGAGGTAGAAGATAAGGCAACAACTCAATATTTGTATTTATGGCAGACTCAACTCGATAAACCAGAAGCAAAGTCTGGACGGGGTCTAAATAAATTGAGAAAGTATAGGATTATGAAAAGGGACTTCGGTTCGGAAAACTATGTGACCACTTACATGCCGAAATGCCACCGCAGTGCATTGGCGAAATTCAGAATGGGCGTTGCCCCAATCAGATTAGAAACGGGGCGTTACGAAAACCTGTCTGTAGATCAGAGAGTCTGTTTTAACTGTCCCGATCAGATTGAAGACGAGGAACATGTATTATGTAGGTGTCCACTTTATGAAGACATAAGATTTTATTTTTTCCAAGAAGTTGAACTTATGTATGCTAATTTTAAATATATCAGTGATCTAGACAGAATGCTCTTTGTTCTCTCCAACCCGAGTGTTGCCCGTGTTACTGCCAGAACCTGCTTTCAGATATTACGCAGGAGACAATATAATATACGCAGATGATATCAGTAGAACTGTTTGTGAAATTTATTTAATATTTGTTATGTAATGTACAGTGTCTCTCATAACTCAGTGTGAGTGGTATCGGCGATATTTTTATGTAATTGTATATGATTTTATCACTATTGCTGATGGTGAGACATAAATAAAATATCTTATCTATTTATCGTAATATTGTTATGATCACTGACATCACCTAAGTAAATCACCTATTGTGAAGATCAAATATAATCTCTCTTCAGTGAGTTCGCGTTCATGGCGGTGGTTCTCTCCGGGTACTCCGGCTTTCGCCACCATCCAAACTGGCCGTCACCATATGAGTGAAAAAACCTTGAATGTGATATTAAACCAAATCCCCACAAGCCCCCCCCCCCCGCCCCCTCCCCCCACCCTCGTACGCCGTCTAAACTGTCAATTCCACATATAGGCGTGCCTATAAAATGTCGACTGGCGAGCTGCGGATGAATAAAGCCACCCGTGTTTCTGATTAGAAGAAATCAAAGTCTGAAATGTTCACCGAACGCTATCGAAGGTCTGGGGTATATCCGTGAATTGTATTACTGATTTTTATTATACTGACGTTATAAGAGAACACTATCCTAGACCCGGCTAAAAACAACATAACTGTTTTTATATCTAAAAAAATAGTCATATCGAATAACTGGATAATCAGTTTACTTCTGAACGGCTACTCACCAAGTTACCAGAGGGTAAACACTGAGCCTCCTGCTTAATAAGTTTGCGGCATGAAAGGATTTAATGCAGTGAGTCAGTTCAAGGCGTTATTAAATGTAAATTCACCATCTCACGATATTTTATAGTCTGAAATACCTGCTTTTAAAGATCATATATATTGTGTTATAAACTCTGGCTATTATGTCATAATCTATATACATATATATGTATTTTTTTTAAACATTAATAATTACCTCTTGACTCATAATATAATATAATGTAACCTATCGCATATCTTGTACAGACCGTATATCACGGCCTGCATTCTGTGTCTTTAGGATACCGATTTCGGAAATTCATTAAATCCATTTGAAATTTGAGTGACATCCACAAGTCAATAAAAAAGGAAGAATTATGAATGACAAGAAGTACAGAATAGCACTGAGAACCCCTCTGACTTTGGTGTATTTAGATAATGTATTGATTAAGAAATGAACATTTGGTGACAATGAGCAGTTTGTGATAATGTTCACCAACCAAGCAGTTTAAATTGATGATGAATGTGTGATCAAATTTTGAGGCTCCTTGGAATAGTCATTCGTGATATATGGCGGTAACAAGAAAACAGATAGACGGACGTGCATACATTATGACAATACCCCAAAGCCAATTTAACAGTAGCCCATCACCAGCTGTACATGTCAGATGTAAGTTCGTGGGGCCTTGACCTTATCATTCTTGAGATATGGTGATGAACAAGCAATTGATGACAAGTCGATCAACTTTGACCTGGTGACCCAGAAAAATATGGGTGAATTCGAAAGATTGTTAATAGGTTTATTTTACACGATCACTTGCCTATGTGAGATTAGTTTGGTGATCCTAGACATAGTCATTCTTGAGATATGGTGGTAACGAAAAAACAGACAGACGGATGTGCGTACATTCCTCAAAGCCAGGTTTTGTAGTAGCCCATCGCCAGATGTGTCTGGTATAAGTTTAGTGAACCTCATCATTCTAAGATAATCTGACCTGGAGACCGAGAAAATCTGGGCCAATCTCACTGAATTTGAATAGACTTATGTTCAGTAACCATGTGTGATGTAAGTTTTGTGCTCCTGGGCATAGTCATTCTTGAGATATGGTGTTAAAGAGAAACCGGAGACGAACAAACGGACGGACAGACGTCCATTGTGGAAAGGTTCAACAGGACGTTCAAAGGCCGCATGTATAAATATTTTACGTAGAAGAATACACGGCGGTACACCGATGTTCTCCCGAAATTTGTGAGCGATTACAATCGAGCCTATCACCGAAAAATTCAGAGAGCCCCCATTACCGTTACCAAACGCAATGAAGCCTAAATCCGGCGTACCCCATGCAATCACAACGACGGTCGAAGAAGGTGTTCAAGGTCGGGGATCCTGTACGCATTAGTAAAGCCAAGGGCAAGTTCGAGAAGAGTTACCTCCCCAACTGGAGCGATGAGCACTTCCTGATTAAACGGCGCCTACCCCGACAACCGCGAGTCTATGAACTGGAGGATGTTCAAGGGGAACCGTTGCAAGGGACGTTTTACGTGCAAGAGTTACAGCCCGTGGTGAAAACAAATCAAGACTACTACACTGTAGAACGCATCCTGAAAACCAAGCGAAGCCGCGACAAAACGATTCACTTCGCGAAATGACAAGGCTGACCCAGTTCCTTCAATTCCTGGGTCGCGGCCAGATGAAACGACTAAAACCAGACACCACCGCCGTCATCCTTCATTTCGCGCTCGACCATGAACACGGTGCAACCGTCTCTGAACACAGCGTCTCCAGAAACGCACAAAGTACAAGTGGGCCTTCACGTCACGGGTGACGTCACATCTGGTCGCGTGACATCCGGGCCACGGGGGATATATTCCTCCGCGGTGATGCGGTCGGCGGTGATGCGACTGCAGAGCAGCCTCCGCGCAGAGAAAGTAGTCCCTTGTCAACCCAGTGATTTTAACCAATGTAATCGGTAGAATTTTTAACCACTCGAATAGCCGAGGATAGTTTAAGTAACCAATCAAAATTCACTCACGGGTGACGTCTCCTCCGGTCATGTCTGGTTATTTCCGCAAATCTCAGGTGGTGTTATTTTTTGGGTCAAAATGAGGGATTCTGTCATAACATGGACGTTGGAAAGTGGACTGAAATTGACCAATCAGAGTGCTGTATTTTAACCAATGAAATCGTTAGAATTTTAACCAATCAAATAGCCGAGGATAGGTTTAGTAGCCAATCAAAACTCACTAGTTGGGGCTATATATTAACTGACGGGCAATTTCATCTGTTCACCCTGCAAACATGGTGCGCACCAAGAAATTTTCCGAAAGAGCACTTCTATCTCATGCACAATCATATTACAGTTACCTCACCAAAATAGTTAATTTAGAGCAATGATTCACCCGTCGATAGCCTCATTTGTGACATATCCCCCCCCTCCAGCCCACCCCCTCTCCCCCCTTTGACGAATGATTTCTTGGTGTAAACGTTTCACTTGCCACAAGTTAGTATTTTTACTGTATAGTATATCAGTTATAAATATTCTAGATTAAGTTTGATGAAGTTCATGGCAATAATAGCGGAGGAACAGATTTTTAAACTTCGCGCGGAGTTTCCCCATACAAACAGTCTTGTTTACATCGACTCCGATGTAAAACTGTAAAATTTATACCTCGGATATTTCTCCTTGTGTATAATCCCGCCAGGATATGACAGTGTACATATTTTTGTATATTGTCTTGAAGTATCAAGTTTCAACATGCAGATTTAGCGGAGAGATTCGTGCCTGAAATCACTTGGGCATGGGGATTTGACAACTTTAGCGATGTTTTCATTACCCGTAATTTATGAAATTGAAAATTATGAGTCATAAGAGTTTTCCTGCTAAAATTTATTTGATGCGAACCATGCATATTTTCGAAGATATCTAACATTTTTTAACTGACCAGAAATTCACACATCACTGCGTGGTGAATGGCGATGTATAATTTAGCTCAGACAATTTCATTCTCCTGGAACAAAGAACGCGTTTGAATAATGTTTGAGAACAACCAAAATGAATTTGTATGTCATAGAATTATAGCTCACCTTTATTCCGGCTAAGTTCTTTGAATCCCACCATAACGATAAATCACGCCATGTTGATATTCATGTGGTCATGACGTCATCATTTGGTCGATTTACATTCAAGCCCGGGGACCCCCTAATACATGTATGGTGTTAGTACAATTACGATGGGTCTTTTTCAGGGTTCTCATGGGTTATTTTGGGTTCTTTGCACTGAAAATGTTTGTGCTAAATGTAGAATTATCAGAAAATGATGCAATACAATTGTATACGGAATATAACACGCTTGGAGCAAGACCGAGATTTGGCTCAGTGGATTAGAGGCCAAGCTGTATATAGGATCACTTATCGAGGTGATGTTTCGATACACACATGTAAGCGTATTAAACGAGATATCGTTTGAATGTATGTTTATTTTTGGCTGTGTGGTTCGAAGTAAATCTCTAAATGTTAACTTTGTAAATATCATTTGTAGTTACGCTCGACTTGCTCTGTGCAAGGTATTCATTATAGGTATTTGACTAACAACCCTTTGTTAAAGTACAATGACATCAACGAGCTAAGAGTAATTGTATAAGTCCGGAGATTTCTTTCTGTTTAGATTGATTGGCCCTGGCCACAGCGTGTGTCATTCAATGTACATATCGTGTGTCTTTCAATGTATCTACAATGTACATGTATTGTTACACATCGATTACCGACTGATAGCCTGGCTACCCTACTGTGATAAGTGTTCTTAATTTACAGCCAGGTTTGTTGGAATTGTAAATTTGTATTATATATTGGTTGAATAAATATTATTTCAAAAGAAAAAAAAAGAAGCCAAGCTGTGGATCAGTAGGTCGTGGGTTCGAGTCCCAACCGTGCCGGAATTTGTTTTTTTAATATTTGTTTTTTTTGGGTCAATATTATTTGTTTTTGTTTTGTTTTTTTTTAAGAAAAAAGGTATTAATACCAGTATTTATTTTTACAAAAAAGTGCATTCATGTTCATATATTTTAATACAATATTATATATGTGGAGTGATTAACTTTTCAGCGAAAATATTTTTCGGGAAATCCCGTGGGGAACTCCCTGTTTTATGTATAGATCATGACGTCGTGGGAAATACCCCTGTTCTATTTATAGATCATGACGTCATTTCTATTAATAGATCATGATTGCCAAGTGGTGTATTTGTTGGGGTCAAAATGAGGGATTCTGGCGTAACATGAACGTTGGCAAGTGGACTCAAAGTGACCAATCAGCGTGTCGTATTTTAACAAATGAAATCGTTAGAGTTTTAACCAATCAAATAGCGGAGGATACTTTTAGTAGCCAATCAAAAATGATTCCTGATCATGACGTCATCCTGTGTTTTTCCAGAGCGTGGGCGGGTAATTTTCTATAAAAAAGGGACAGTTTTCGAAATCTGTATTCCTTTTTCTGAAAGTTCAGGCGAAGCCCTCTCTCGCAGCGAATAATCTACACGATCCACAGTATACGACAAGCAAGTAGTGATCTGAGAAGTGAATGAGTGTGATCAACACACATTCATCGAACTGAGAACAATACCTCGACAGTCAATCTCGGTAATTTCCGGGAAAATACATCGGAAGTTCTCGGAAGCTGACAAATACCTCGGAAACGGACCACTATCTCGCCAACTACATCGAACATCCTCGGACAGTGGTGGTAATCAGTGAGCAATACCTCGGAAGTTCTCGAAAGCTGACAAATACCTCGGAAGCGGACCACTATGTCACCAACTACATCGAACACTGAATATTACATCTGCAATCAGTGAACAATATCTCGGTAATTCCCGGACAGTGACAATTTCGGACAATTACGATGTATGACTGCCCGCGCTGTTCCACCTCATTTACAAACATGAGCGATTTACGATGCCACGTGTCTTCTATTCACAACAACAGCAAGTATACCTGTACGAGTTGTGGGAAATTATTCAATCGCCTGGAAACTCTACCGCGTCACGTACGGTCAGTACCCTGTCATCCATGCGAGGAATGTGGTCGCCTGTTCAAAGTACCCAGTGAAGTAAGACGACATCACCGGATCTTCCATGGGCACGCCTATGCTCCTCGTAACCGGCGCCGCACCATCCATGGAGGAACACAGCCCAATCCACCCTCTAACACAGCACCCGGCGGCTCTAGTGTGGACGAACGTTTCAAAGAGGATTCGATAGATATCCCTTCTGATGTTGTGCCAGATACCAGTGGAGTGAGTGACATTAAAAGCGTACCTGAGATACAACACATATCACGAATGGTGAGATTCTTGGTATGTGCTTTAGAATAGGTTAACCCTATCTGGCCTGGAATTTTTGGGACCTGTTGTGGCCTGATGCCCCCCCCCCCCTAATTATTTTTCTTACCCCCTCACCCCCTGTACAGACCTTTTGGTCTTTGATATATGTTGGCATTGTGGGAAGTTGATGCTGGGTCGACATCGGGCCTTACAGACTAGTCTTTTGCATTAAATGCCGTCATTTTCATCTGACGACAATACAGCTCACCAATCCCCAGTGTATGAGTTGTCACAGCGACACAGCTCACCAATTACCAATATACGTGCTGTCAGAGCATTTCCATCATAGCTCTCTAGATTTGTATCTAATACCGCTTATGCCGGTGCTAGGGGCAGTGTGGTCATGTCATCAAAGTTGCCACATGAATAGGTACAATAAAACCGTAACTGAGATACAACACATACCATGAATGATTAGATTCTTGGTATGTGCTTTAGAATAGGCTAAGCAGAAGACTGTACTGTGAAGTCATGTGGCTCTGTCAGTATGTCGGCACCGCTTCTCACTTCCCTTATATGCGTTGTAACACCTACCGGCGCCATTGGTCCCATATACGGCAATGTTTTCAACGGGCGCTGCACGATCGGTATAATTTCCGGTTGGTCGAGCTCACCTCTCTACACAGATATATGGACGCCATTTTCTCAGACCAAACTACAGCCTTCACGTTGAATCTGGTGTTCGGCTATGTACTGCGGCATAAAGAACCCCACCAGGTCCGGTACTTTTACCCAAGCAGTAAAACCCGGTATTTGACCAGCCGTTCACCATCATTAATCAACCGTCTCTGGACACGATGCTGGCTCAAGTGGACCAGTTGGATCCCTTGGAGGGGGCTCAACGTCATCGCCCCAACACCCAATGGATAGTGGAGCGGGTCACCAATGTCACCTTCTTCGTCATCAAATTGACCGACTATCCCATCGGTGCCGTCATCCATCTCCCGAACTGGCTCAAAACAGAGAAGGTATGCATGCGTTAGTGAATGGAAGCAATGGCCCTTACACCGACCGGAAATGTTTCTTCCGCTGTCTCGCCATCCATCTAGACAAGCTTTCATCCAAAGATTTTGATCTTATGGCCAGCCAGTATTGTATTGGGAGATGTACTTACAAGATCAGGAGATGGAAGCCCAGTACTTCCAGGGTGTGCCGTTAAGTAAACTCGATGCGATTGAAACAGTCATCGAAGTCAACATCCACGTGTACAATCGCAGACGTCGACGGTGATGGTCCTCGCTTGACGGCTCACCTGATCCATCCATCTCCAGAGAAGTATAACACGACCCTCAGGCTTCTACAACGACATGTTCCTGACAAACCTCCGAAGCCGAACGCCCAGAAAGTCAAGCTGCGTTTACTGGAACATTTAAGTCAATTGCATGTGATTGGATTTAACACGGGACGTTACGATCTCAATATCATCAAAGTCTTTCTGTACCCTTACCTCGTAAAAGCTGATAATGTGCAATTCATCATTAAGAGAACCAAAGGCCACGTGGCCCTCTCCACCACCACGATCAGGTTCTTAGATGTTTCTTAGATGTTCAAAATTACTTGGCACCCAACTGCAATTACGATCAGTGGGTCGAAGCATAAAACTGTACACAAACCAAAGGCCATTTTCCGTATAGCTACATGACCAGTCTCGACCGTTTGGACGAGACGCAACTCCCTCGATCCGCCTTCTACAACGACATGAAAGGCGAAACGTTGCCCGAGACGACTTATACCGAACTTCAACGAATATGGGTCCGTGAAGGCATGCACACTCTCCGGGATTTTCTGGTGTGGTACAACAACTTGGATGTGGTGCCTTTTCTTGAAGCGGCCGAGAAGATGTTCCGATCCTATTAGAATATGGGAGTGGATATGTTTAAGGAGAATGAGACCTTCTTCGCCCTCATTGACCAAAACGATGCCGACATGCACAGGTGCACCAAACAGAACATCGTGTGTGGCCCGAGTCTGATCTTTCACCGCTACCACGAATAAGGGTTGACCCATAACCGCTGAGAAAAACTGTGCGATAAGAGCATCGGGCTCGACCCAACGCCCTTTACCTCTCCTGTATGGCCAAACCGATGCCGCAGCGGTCCCGTCTGGCACAATACTGACTCGATTGAGTCGGGCACTCCCTCGGCATCACCATCCGCCAGCAAGCCAACAGTATCGAGAATCGAATCGAAGATCGACGCCTTCCTGTAGATGGCGTTGCCCTCATCAATCAACGACCGACCGTCTTTCAATTTCATGGGTACTATTGGCACGGGCAAGAGTGTGACCTCACAATCGACGCCCACGGCCACAACCGCTACAATGATCGACGAGGACTCAGCCCTCAAGAACTACGAGAGGAAGTACAAAAGAACCGAGACTATATCATGGGCTTGGGATACGATTATCACGAGATGTGGGAGTGCAAGTTTCACGCTATGAAAGACCCCGGGTTGTGACAGTTTATCACCAGCACCCACAAGCGATCACTGGATCACCACTGGATCCGCACCACTCCCCAACTTCTCGATGCCGTTCGTACGAATCAGCGCCTCGAGTTCGTGGAATGCGACATCCATGTTCCGGAGTACCTGAAAGACACGTTTGCAGAATGCCCATCCATTTTCAAAAACACCGAGTTGAGTCCAGATGACATCGGGGACCACATGCGCGGCGTATATTGATCAGCTGCATGTTTGTGGAGAGGATCCTGCTGGGTACTCCTTTACTACGTTGGTCTCTGAGCCACGGCTTGGAAATCACTCGTGTCTGCCAAGTGATAGAATTCACCCCCGAGGCCTGTTTCAAGGAGTTTGCGGAGGCCATCTCCACCGCCCGCCGCCTAGGAGATACTGATCCCACCAAAGCCATCATCGGGGAATCCATGAAACTGGTAAACAATGTATCGTATGGAAAAACCGTGACCCATCAGGACCGCCACGTGAACGTCCATATCTGTGATGAAAAAAAAGTCCGTCGGCGCATCAACTCGCCTCTGTTCCGCCAGTTGGATTCTATTGGTGACACTACCCACGAAATCACCTATAATGTATTCTTAAAATATGACCATGACAACGTCGCAATGCTCCTTGTTGTAGATATGTTATTTCATCAGGTTAATATTTCCCACTTGTATTATTGGGTTGATAAAAAAATCACAAGACATGGTGTTTGAGATCTCAGTTTTTTATTCAGTGAACAATAACATCAACGTGAGAACAACCACGTGAAAACTGAAGCCCAGAACGAGACTTGTGCATTGAAATGGTTAGAATTTAAGCCCAGAACGGGGCTTGTACATTGAAATAATCTGCGGCATAGTGCATCTCGGTCCTCGGTCTGGAGGTACTCGTTAAACATCTGTACGATGGTGAGTAGCGTCCTTCCTCGGCAACGGTGGTAGAGGTAAAACAGGCAATACTGACCGCACACGCTGCTGTTCAGGCCTTACAACGCTTGACTGTTCTCTGTGCCTTCGTCAATGAAGTCTGTTAAATCAGAATGGAGCGGTGGCAGGCCGTACGGATTGAAGTATTCGCCCTGCTGTTCTGTCAAGTAGACGGCCACCCAATGTTGACCGGGCCGATCCATCGGGTCCGTGTTAAGGACATAGGCGGCAGGATACACGCGGTATAATGGGAACACATCTCGGGCGAACACTCCTTGGAAGACCATACGTGTCCCTGCGCCATTCTCCAGCACGGTGGTAATCTTTATCCATATTAGGTGGCAAAGTCACACAGGACGTTGCGTGCCTTGTCGACTTGAATGATGTTGTCAAACTCGGCGTAGCAAATCACGTTGATGGTGCTCCGGAAAGTGGATTTCCAACCGTAAATTGCCTTGCTTGGCGAGGGTCAGCTGATGGTCGTTATCTAAGGTGCGTGTCAGATCGAAACAGAACAAGGTGTATCCGTTCGCGTAGTCTGATCATATTCCCTTCATTCTGGCTGATTTGACCGGTCGCTGTAAACAGGCTCTGATAGGCTCGAATGAAATTCCCGCGCCCAAAGTTCGGTGTTAAGGCCGTGGCTGAGACCTGTTGTCCGTGCATATGCAGGGCCCCAAAATTGATGCCGAAATGTTTGAAGTTAAACGGATTCTCTGGGTAGACTCCCCTGAAACTGGTATTTTCACAGGCCAGGACCAATCGCTTGGGCAGTTCCCCCAGGAACAGATTTTCTGTGTTGGCGCTCATATTCCCGGCAGGCACAGAGAACACTTTGGTTTGCACACGCCAGAGAGGGTACTGGGCTGGTTCTGTTTCCAAGGCTTTGAGGTGTCCCAATTAAACGGCTGGATTCGGTTTCACTTTTCGGACATACAGGACTGCATCTTGGATGACGATCTTATAGTCGGCTACATGCCCCGCCACGTTAGTGGCCATCAAGGCGAATTTCGTAGGCGCCCGTATCAGTTGGATTTTGATGGAGATCTTGTTCAGGAGATACCGGACTTGAATGAAGAGGTCTGCGTGCAGTCGACAGATGAGATCGACCGAGCTGCCGTTCGCAGTGAAACCCTTCCGTTTGCCCCATCCTTCATTGTCGTTCTCCGTGCCCATGCGCACGGGTGAGCCCCGGTAAAATAAAGGGGCTGTCATCTGAGATTTGTTTAGCCACTCGTAAATACGACAACACCGTCTCGATGTAGGCTCGATAAGGGTACGTGTTGGTCGAGGCGCTAATGAGTTTGTCGCTGAGAAAAATATTCACCTGTTGAAACTTAAAGTGCAGCCAGAGATTCGTCGGGCCCACCGTTTCTTGGTCAACGATTCTGGAGCCATCCCCATCAATGATTTTGGCTTTCACATACAAGTACGTATGGGCTAAATGCATTATTGATGGTGAACTCGATGGGCCCGGTTTCGTTGATGCTGGAGAGCGGGAGATGCTCCACCAATAATCCTTGTTCGGCACTGGTCTGCCCGGGTGGGACGGTTCACAAATCAAGAACAGGACTCGGCATTGATGAGGGACGTGTTTAAGAAAAGATATCCTGGATCTTCGCTGTGCGTCCTCGCTGGGTTTCTTTGGCTCGACTTTTCAGTGCTTCTCGGACGGCATCTCCCAGGGCTTGCAACCCACTTCGGACCGCTTGTTTGCCGACCGCTTTCACCTCACGCGTCACCATCGGAAGAAAATTTTTGACAAGGTTCCCTAGCCCATGGCCTCGTTGGATGCCTGTACCTACAAAGACGGGGAGGCCACCTCCGGCCTGTTGGGTGTAATAGTTCATATAGCTGTGTACGTCACACTCGTAAGGCGCCTTCATGTTCTGAGAGCGTACTTGTGGAAAACCAGGGGTGACCACCACTTTCCCAATTTCGAATGCCAGAGGTTGTCCGGTATCATCCCTTTTATCGATGGTGATGGTACTGATGTCAATCTGTCGTACGTGGGTAAAGCTCTGCGTGACTTGATCTCCGTATTTCTCTTTCACTGGACAGACGCGGTGCAGGGGCGCATCGATACCACCGACAATGAGACCATCCACCACATCCGAATAGACATAGAATCCATACACGCCAGTCTGAAGATGGTCTTTCCCAGGAGCCGCCCGGGCCCAACATAGTAATCCGTCTCCAGTACACACAGCTCCTTCAACGTCTTGCTGAAACGTACGGTCACATTGCTCTGGAGAATGATCAGGAACTTGTGACTCCACTCGTGGTACTCCATGTGCAGGTATTCCGCAAACGGGAATATATTTTAACCCCCAGATGTCTTGAGGTAACCCAACGCCTCGATGAATATTTTGGGTATTGGGTACTGGCCTTCGGGAAGAGTGAAGCTGTAGGTGTTGCTTTCGTACACGACTTCGTAACACACCGTATCATGTTGCACATTGTACCAAGTGTACGGGTATTGGGTATCCACTAGACCACACTCCCAACGTCCGGGAGATGCAAGGGATGTGGCAGCTGTGTGACATAATGGATCAGGATGTTGTTGGAAAACACCGCAGTCGAGCTATTACTGGGTAGGGTGAGGTAAACATGAGGAATGAGCTTTCCTGCTGCTGCTGTTGGTTTTAATAGTGTGCCCAGGCCTTGGACGCTTGTTCCCGGCGTCGTGATCGTCGCGGTGTCTTGCTATGTGTCATAGATCTTGATGGACGTAGTTTCTGGGGTGGTCTTGTAAAGGGGTGAAAAGAGGGTGCTCGCCGTTGTGGTGTTTTGGGTGGTGACTTTGGTTTCCACTCGGCTTCCCAAGTCCGTTGGGGTCGCGTCTGTCGTTATGACTTGCGGGGTGCACGTATCGGCGATTGCTGGTCAGGCTGCATCCAGGACAAGCGCTGGGGATTCCCCGCCAATTCTTGTGGCACAAGCATGTCTTTCAAGCCTTGAGCAAATACCTCCCATCCTTGAGGATCTGTGTGCGACCTACTTTGACGCACCAGGTCATTCACTAAATCCGTCATGTGGGCACCGGGACCACCTGATTCTGTACCAGTAGTTCACCATTATCATTCCAAGTCATGTTAGGATTGTCTTTCACTCGCTGTAATACCAGGCCAGCTTGTTTCTTAAAAGACGCGGGTACACCCTTCAGGACTTCATCTTTGACCAACTGTGGGGCTGTGGGTGGTACCCCTGGTAATGGCGGCTGTTGGAGCGGTGCTGAGATCGGTGGTATGGCTTGTGCTGGTTGCGCAACTTGAGCAGAGGCCTTGTATTGCCCCATGAACGTGATGTACCGCAGAAGCGTCTCATTGTACTGTTGTACTTTCTCACTGTCGCTTAACCCCGGTCTTTGTAGAACCTGTTGCATTTCGTGATCGCGGGTGTTCGTCGTCTTCACCGTAGGAGGATTTGAAGCAGACGTGGGTCCACTAGGGCCATTTTTTTCGTGTGGTTCATTGTCGACCGAAGAATCCACAAAATAATGGCCCTATCACAGAGGCAGGCAACGGCGCTATGATGGCCCCGAGAAATCCGCCTTTCTGTAGGGTCTTTTTCTTCCGTGTTTGGAAGACTCGCTTCTGGACCAGGGTCCGGAGACCTGTCTTATGCTTGGCCAATTTCGCCTTCTGAACCGGAGTCAGTGGCACGATCCTTTTAAAGATATTGAGTCCAATCTCACACAGACAGCACACGAGAGCAGGGTCTGCGCCACATATAATAGACCGGACAAATTCGGGTGGGGCCGTCTTCAGTACACGGAGCGTGCTTCCGTACTCAGACATCCTGTTCAACTAATGCCGGACCCCACAACCCTACCTTTTTTAGTGGACTACAGAGACAACATGAGCAAGAATGGTGTGTTCTATTTATTTTTATTGTCCCCATCATCACATACACACCCCAGCTGTGAGTGTGTTTACATCATTTTTGCATGTATGCGTGGTGTGGTGGTGATGTTCCTATGTTCTTTGTTTTTACTGAACAGATTCTGCACAATGTAGATGATGCTGAGCCGCCGATGATCGCTGCCTTTGGTGAAGAGTTGGGTGACCCGCGCATCCGTCTCCGCCATGAGATCATCCAGAACCACCAAGGTGTCCCGTTCCAAATCGGCAAGGTTGGGTAGCCCTTCCAGGAACGTGTTGTTGGAAATTGCTGCATACGCCGCTTGCCATTCTCCGTAACACCACACGATCAGGGCCGTGGGTGGTGTGATCATGTTGTGGGCGTGGTGGAGGAGTTTCTGGAAGAAGTGTGTTTTGCCAGAACCCGTCCGTCCTGCAATGACGCAAGTGAAGAGATGTTGCCACCGGGGTCCATGGTTGAAGGAGTATCCGCTGTCGTGGCAACCCGATGTTGTAAATCTGGTACGACTGAACCATGGTCGTCGGTGCGTCGAGCTTTGGTATCGTTGTCCACGGGTGTTCACTGCGGGTGGTCGTACTGGACATTGCAATACTTGGTGTAGGTGTTGACCTGGATTGTACACGTGGCGTGGTAGTGGTGACGACTGGGTTTGACTGGTGTAGAGGCGGTCTGTTGACTGGTTTGACTGGCACTCACAGCAGGTGTCCTAGGTGGAACGAGTAGAGTGCTGAGATAGGCTACGTCATAAAACACATATCCGTACAACACACGCTGCGGGGTTAGCAATGTCACTATGAGGCCCACTTGTGCTTTGCGTGTTTTTTAGAGACGCTGTGTTCAGAGACGGTTGCACCGTGTTCATGGTCGAGCGTGGTATGAAGGATGACGGCGGTGATGTCTGGTTTTATAGTCGTTTCATCTGGTTAGCTGCGACTCAGGATGCGTTCCACCGAGCTTTGCTTTCACCACGGGCTGTAGGCGCCGTTTAATCAGGAAGTGCTCATCGCTCCAGTTGGGGAGGTAACTCTTCTCGAAATTACCCTTGAATGCACTGATGCGTACAGGGTCCCCGACCTTGAACAGCCTCTCCGGCCGTCGATGCGATTGCATGGGGTAAAAGATACATCGGACTTGGGATTCTTTGCGTTGGGTAACGGTAATGGGGGCTCTCTGTATACTCCGGTGATAGGTTCGATTGTAACCACTCAAGAGTTTCGGGAGAACATCGATGTACCGCCGTGTATTCTTGTACGTGAAATATTTGTATGTGCGACCTTTGAATGTCCTGTTGAATCTTTCCAGAACAGAAGCCTTCGTCTCGTTGTACGTGTGAAAGAAGAAGAACTTCTGGGCTTTCAGAAACTGTTGGAACGGTCTGTTGAGGAGTTCCGTGCCTTCGTCGGTTTGCAAATACAAGGGTTTGCGCCCGGTTTTGAAGATGTCCTTGAACGCTGCTATGAGATTCGCCCCCTGTTTTCGTCCGGATGCGTACCACCCACGCATACTTCGACAGGATACCAATGCATGTCAAGATATAACGATTTCCATCGTTGTGTTTGTCAAATGCGCTCATATCAACCAAATCGACTTGCCATTGGGCATCTATGCCACTCACGATGACCCGACTCCGTGGAAAATGGCGGCGGGCAGCTCGATGTATTTGCTTGAGCCAATCTCGGACTTGGGCGCGTTCTATCCCATGGGGTTGAGCGGCTCGATAGAGAGCCGACAATGCACTATAGGACGCCGGACCATCGGGACTGTAGTGTAAATTATCCAACACCTCCCAGCGTTTCATGGTGATGACTGATAATGGACCTGGAGAGTATCGTGTATTTAAAACAAGATCGAGGACTGAAGTTCGGATTCTACCGCCGTTATTTATATCCACGGTTGACTGAGTCTAGCCGGGTAATCAATGACATCGTCGTCTGCCTCCTTGATGCAGTTGATCATTTTTTCATTGGGTTATGCCCCGCGTCACGCAGGGCACGAGCTCGGCCCAACTGAACGGCTGACTGCTCGTCTGGTGTAAACAGCTTGTTCACAATAGGCGCCACTTTCTCGAAGGCTGTCAAAAGATCGGGGCCTAGGGTGAAGCCTCGCGTAGGGTACTGGTAGCGCCCCAGGCTGCGAAGAATGGTCCACGGTGTACGTAGATGGCATTGTCTATGTGGATGATGTCCCCGTCGAGCTCACCAGACAATACCCGTTTAAATTTGGTCCAGCCGTTACGGTGTAGCGTAACCGTATTCGATATGGTCTCAGTTCGCGACCAGAAAACATCTCTACGGTCTTCAACGATGGTGACTTTATCCTCATAGACGTGTAACCCCACCTGAGATGTAAGGGGAAGGATGGCTCGTAGGTCTGTTGAGGTGGATAACCAAATGATGAATGACGCACACTTGATTGAAATTGTAGTTTAAGGGCCGCTTCCCATTCGGATTTCGTGGCCCATCAACTCAATGTTTTATTTGAATTTCGCGGTACATTACTTTGTTTATTGAATTTCTTTTCCAGTGCTAAATGTATAAATAAATAATAAATAAATAAATAATAAATAACAATGAGAGATTAGTAGGAGATATAAATAGAAGTAAATAAGAATCGCTATATGTACAAGTTCGTAAGTCTCTTTTTGGTTTTTGGTTAAGTTATACTGGTAAATATGAGTTCACTGTAATCGCGTGTATGATTCCTTTGTCTTGGTACCCTTTTGAACGCACAAAGCCGTCCAGAAAAAACTGGGAGAACCATGGCCGTTTTCAGGATTTTTCGGATCGACTTCACTAACGACGCCCTTGGGAACAGGGTGGGTTCTTCCAGAAATCTGTGCCTGTAACAATTGCTTGGAGTGTGTATTGGGGCACAGGACGGCAGGTCTACGTCCTATATTGCGTGAAAGTCAAAGGATGATATTCTGTGTTAAGGCGTCAGTTCGGTGTCATCTATGGGTTAGCGTGTCGGTGTGGTTTAGGATGTGATGTTCTGGTTCCGGAGGTTTCTTGTGCGGCGATGTTGGTATTCTTGTGATCGTCATCCGTCTTCTGTTTTCAGTCTTGTCCAGCCCGTCTTTGGCGCACACTCTGACTGACCCGCGCATATATACCCATCATGAGATGACCTTGGCCTTATGACGTCAGGTTTATATAGCCTCAACTAGTGAATTTTGATTGGCTACTTAAACTATCCTCGGTTAATCGATTGGTTAAAAAATCTAATGATTTCATTGGTTAAAATCACTGGGCTGACAAGGGACTACTTTCTCTGCACGGAGGCTTCTCGCTGGTCGCATCACCGCCGACCGCATCACCGCTGAGGAATCCATCCTCCGTGACCCGGATGTCATGTGATCAGATGTGACGTCATCCGTGACGTCACGTCACCATGGCAGCCATGTGACCGGATGTGACGTCATGTCACCATGACAACCACCTGAACAGATGTGACGTCATCCGTGACGTCACGCTGCGACGAGCCTCATTATTGAGCCTCGTTTTTACAGAATTTGCCGTCTTACTACTACTGACGAACTCACTGGTTGAAAATACGGAACTTGAGGATGTCAATTATTGTCTATTTTATTGTCGGTACTTTCCGAATGGTTCAGGTATTGAGAAGTTTGAGAGATAGAGGGTGGGGCTCAATCATCAGGGGACATCATCGATCGGATCGATTCACTGGCTTGGTTAGTCATCCATACCAGTTTTGGATATAAATAGATCAAGGAGTTTCCTCCAAATCAAACCAATCAGTGAACGCGTTGAGGTAGACCGCTAGTGGTTTTGGGCTGTGGCGGTCATTTTCCATGTTTTTGCCGGTTTTTCCCATTAAATTATCTCCCTTCCCTAGGTTAAGAGATAGGGATTTCCTTTTAAGTGTTCTAACCGAGAATTTTGCGCAGCAACATTAATCAAATTTAATAATTTTTGATAGACATTGTGATTATATCAAAACAGCTGGAATATCAGAAAAAGTTAAATAATATTTATATGATTTTCTCATAAATATGCTTCAAACAAAGGCTATTCCATATGTTTTCTGGGTTATCAAATGGAGCCTGGGTCAATCCACTTAACCTTGTCTACAGCTAAACAATGCACACCAACCTATATTTTTTCTCTGTATTCCCTCATATTGTACAATTATAAATGCAGCTAAACAAATTATTTAAAAAGTTAATTAATCTGATTTACCACCAGCGGACATCCTTAAGCTAGCTGATTACGCCAATCCGTTGCGAGGTATGAGATGTGACAGGTTTGGATTTCAACGCTGGCCAAACTACTTTGATGTCAAGCTGAAATCAACATCGGAATTCAAAGCAAAAACCGACATGCTTATTCAAAACAAACGCGTGGGGTTGAAATGTGCGAGGTTGTACCACCAAAAATGTCCGGGTACTGGACTTATGAAAATGTCAAGGGATGGGAACATTTTCCAAGAGACCTTGCTGGCATACTTTAAGAGTACTACATACTACAACGCTATACACCGATATATGTAGTTAGCTAACGCTTGGTTTAGGAGATCAAAAGTTGGACTGATTGTCTTGGGGTGGCGAGTGAAGTCTAAACACGTACAATATTGATGGAAGTATTCAGAATAATGAGGTTATGGGCGAGGCAAAATGGTTTCAGGTGATAGGGGATACGACTCAGTGTCGTGCAAGGATGGTGAGACACACTTTGATCCCGTGAGGGTAGGAGAGTAGTGGATAGATTTTATAGGTTTTCAATGGTGTAAACTTTTAGAATAGAGATAGACCTAGTTGAGGATGATCACATTTATTAGGAGCAAGATTGATTTGGTCGAAAGTTTGAGAGTGTCTGAATTTGATGGTACCTTACCGTAGCCTAATTTGACCATATATAGGTTATACTTTTTAGGCTAAATTGTTTCCGTCTCAGCCTCACTATATTTGCGAAATCTGGATTTTTTCCACAAAAGGTGTCTATAGAACCTTGTCGCACATAGAGGTCATCTTACTTTGAACTATTCATAGTCGTGGGGGGTGGGTACTGTTAGGCGATATTATATTCCAGTATTGCAACATTGCGCACGTCACTACTAGGCTTGACACATTACATGTATGGTAAACATTTACACGTCTGTCAGTCATTGAAAATTGTTGACCGCTTCTCTCTTGCAGGAAACCGTCCTGTGTTTTTTTACTATTTTTATTTCATATACATTTGGAATTGATGCTGATTTTTTTTTGCGGACGTCGACTGTCGAATCTGACGCTTGCTACATTAGTATATCAGACAAACTTGACATATATCTTTATGCAGGTATATGGACCCCTGCATGGACACCATTTACATACATACAAACATAATATGACATTCACTTTATTATGTTTACAGATATGATGGAACAGCTAGTTATCAATGGTGGACGTATCACAGATATTTATAGGACGTTCCGTAATGACTGGATAGTAGTATACAATACCCGAATTGACACATTAGCGCCTCACTGCGCATGCGCAGAACCTGGTGTGACGTCATAAGTGTGTAAAATGGGGCGGTGTGCGCATGCGTGATGTGTGGGAGGTGGGTACAAGATGGCCGCCATGTGGGAGGTGGGTACAAGATGGCCGCCATGTGGGAGGTGGGTACAAGATGGCCGCCATGTGGGAGGTGGGTATGGCCGCCATGTGGGAGGGGGGTACAAGATGGCCGCCATGTGGGAGGTGGGTACAAGATGGCCGCCATGTGGGAGGTGGGTACAAGATGGCCGCCATGTGGGAGGTGGGTACAAGATGGCCGCCATGTGGGATTGGCCGCCATGTGGGAGGTGGGTACAAGATGGCCGCGAGGGTCATGATGTGGGAGGTGGGTACAAGATGGCCGCCATGTGGGAGGTGGGTACAAGATGGCCGCCATGTGGGAGGTGGGTACAAGATGGCCGCCATGTGGGAGGTGGGTACAAGATGGCCGCCAGTGTCATGATGTGGGAGGTGGGTACAAGATGGCCGCGAGTAGTAAAATGTATAAAAGGAGTTGATTTTTAGGGAAAGGATGTATTCAATCTGACTTACCTGACCTGACTTGATCAGCCAGCCAGCCCGCCAACCAGTCCTCCTGCCTGCCTAGCCGCTTGTAATAAGACGAAAAGCATGAGACGTGGAGAAGATTTTCCCTTTGATCCAGCAGTACCTCCGGTTGAAGTCTTTCCTGAAGATGAGCGTGTCAGGGACATTTATCAACGTCACTGGGCTACCATACGCCATTGTTTCCACCGTGACCGTCGTCTATTGGACTTGTATAATTTTCGGTTGGAGGACCTCACGTATCTTCCTATTTACGCCGACAACATTTTTAAAGATCAGGTCACTGCCTTCAAATTGAATGTCACATTTGGGTATATCTTACGGCACAAAAAGACGGACCAGCTGCGGTATTTCTATCCCAGTAACAATTCGTATGTGTTTGACCAGCCATTCACCATCACGGATGCCATTTCTCTGGAGCCGGTGGTCGAGCAACTCACTACATTAGACCCGTTGGAGTGGGCCCGCCTGCAACGTCCCAATACCCAATGGTTGGTGCAAATGGTGACTAACGTCACATTTTTCGTCACGAAAATGAGAGATCATCCTATCGGTGCTCCTGTACTACTGCCTCCGTGGTTGCTTCATCGACACGGCCTGTATGCATTAACAGTAGGGAACAAGGGACCCTACAAAGACCGGAAATGTCTGTTTCGGTGTTTGGCCGTGCATGTGGACGAGTGTCACCCCCAGAGTTGTGACACAGTGACCGATGGGTATTGGGAAGAATATTTAGAGCAGCAAGACATGGATAAGCGGCACTTCCGAGGTGTCCCCTTCAAGCATTTGGATGACGTGGAGTCCCTGTTTCATATTAATATCTTTGTCTATCGATTACGACGGGAGGATGACGATACATTTGTGGCTGAATTGGTTCGGCGATCCACAGAACGGTATGCTGCTACGATGAAAGTGAATGTGTTCGACGACAATGGCATGAGTCATTTTTCGCTGATCTCCAATATGAGCCAGTACGCTCAGTCTTTCAGTTGTGCCCAATGCCATCGGGTGTTTAAATACTCTCGCGACTTACATCGCCACGAGAAAATCTGTGACAACAGTGTGAAGCGAGTCTATCCGGGTGGCGTGTATCATAATGCACCTACTATTTTCGAGGAACTGGCCGATGAGGGACTCATCATACCGGAAGAGGACCGTTATTTCCCCTACCGGGCGTGCTATGACTTTGAAGCCCTGTTGGAGCCCATGGACCTGTTTTCTGCCAAAACACAGTGGACGCAGCGCCATATTCCTCTGAGTGTCAGTATTTCCAGCAACGTACCTGGCTATGACGCTGCTCCGGTGTGTTTCGTGTCCACGGGGAACTCCCATGAGTTGATTACCCGCATGATGGAGTATTTAGAGCAAGTCAGTGCGGCTAGTACGGCGTTGTTGGTGGTGAAGTTTCAGCACGTCCTGGACCAACTGGACGACCGCATTCCTGTACCGGGTGTAGCGTTCAGCGAAGATGAAGAGTCCGAGTCCGAGTCCGAGTGCGAGTCCCTGCAGTCGCAGCCCCTGCAGTCGCAGGATGTTCCTCTACCTAAACCGTATGCGGAGAAATTGAAGTTACGGTTCCTACAATACCTAAGTCAGTTACCGGTGCTCGGCTTCAATTCGGGACGCTACGATTTGAACATGGTGAAGGAATTTCTCTACCCTTACTTGGCCCAGTCCGATACCCTCAAGTCGGTGATCAAGAAGATCAATAATCATATGGCCCTCACTACTACATCACTGCATTTCCTGGACGTGCGCAACTACCTAGCTCCTAATTGTAGCTATGATCAGTGGGTCAAGGCCTATAACTGTGCACAAACCAAAGGGAGGTTCCCTTACACGTATATATCATCGCTCGACCGTTTGCAGGAAACACAGTTGCCATCTCGGCACGCCTTCTTTGATGATTTGAAGCAAGTGGAATGTCCGGAAGATACGTACCGTGAACTACAGCAGGTATGGAACGATGAACATATGCAGACCTTGGAAGATTTCCTCATATGGTACAACAACCTAGATGTGGTTCCTTTCCTGGAGGCGGCCGAGAAAATGGTGCAACTTTTTCAACGCCAAATGCACGTGGACATCTTTAAAGAGTGCTTAAGTTTACCGGGGCTGGCCCTTCGCCATTTGTTTCAAGAGTGTTCCACTTACTTCTCGCTGGTACAACAGAAAGATGCGGACATGCATAATTGTCTGAAAGATAACATTGTGGGCGGGCCCAGTCTTATTTTTCACCGCTACCACGAGAAGGATGTCACGACTCTCCCCAGTGGAAAACCCGTTGCTAAAATCATTGGATTCGATGCCAATGCTCTGTACCTGTGGTCGTTGGCCCAACCTATGCCCAGTGGTCATTATACACGTTGGTTGGCGGAAGGACGTCATTTTACACCCCAACGGTTGCCTCACAAACATCTTGCCGACCAGTGGTTGGAGTGGGAAGCCTATCGACGGGGTATTTATATACGACACCAGACCAACGCCACTGAGAAGCGGATAGGCGATCGGCGCCTCCCCGTCGATGGGTTTGCCCATGTACAAGGAACACCCACTGTTTTCCAGTTTTATGGCTGTTACTGGCACGGCCACGAATGTCATTTCAGCGCGGGTCGTTTTAATGAGCGACGCGGGAAAACACCCTTAGAATTACGGGAGGAAGTAGTGGCCAACGGAGATTATGTGAAAGAGCGAGGCTACCATTTGATTGAAATGTGGGAGTGTGAATTTCACACCCTGTGCCAGGCCCGTCCCCATTTACAACGGTTCCTAAAAGAGCGTGAGTACCCGTTGAGTCGTCGGCGACTGCTGAGTCTGCCACAGATGTTGGACGCCATTCGTTCGGGGCAGCTCTACGGCTTTGTAGAATGCGACCTGCATGTTCCCGACACTCTCAAGCCCCTCTTCGCCCAGTGTCCGCCTATCTTCAAGAATACGCTGGTGGGTCGGGATGATATTGGGGAGACCATGCGCACCTACGCAGAGCAACACGAGTGTTTACCTCAACCACGCCGCATGTTGATTGGAAGTATGTGGGCGGACAAAATCTTGCTGGGCACCCCCTTATTGCAGTGGTACATGAAGCACGGTTTGGAAATTACTCAAATCTATCAAGTCATCCAGTATGTCCCCGAGGCTTGTTTTGCGGACAAGGCTGAGCTCGTCACGGCGGCCCGTCGTCAAGGTGATGAATACCCGAGTCAGGCCATCATGGCTGAATGTTGGAAACTCACTGGCAATGGTTATTATGGAAAAACGGTAACCAACCAGGATAAGCACGTCAACGTGAACATTTGTACGACTGCCCAAGCCTGCAAAAAAGTCAATTCCCCACTGTTTCGGTCCGTGGAGGTCATCGATGACGACACCTATGAAGTCACTTCAGCTAAGAAGACTATCCGGTACAATTTACCCCTGCAGATTGGATGTATGGTCTATCAGGTGGCCAAGCTGAGGATGTTGCAGTTTCTCTACGACTTCATGGGTGTCTATTTTAATTCCTCAGACTGGCAGTTGATGGAGATGGACACAGATTCGGCCTACATGGCCGTCTCCAACGCCGATTGGGAGTCCCTGGTGAAACCCGAGTTACGGGAACAATATGAAGCGGATCGGGACCTGTGGCTACCTCGACGCGACCACTACACCTACGACAAGCGGACGCCCGGTCTGTTTAAACTCGAGTGGAGTGGAGATGCCATGATCGCCCTGTCGTCCAAGACGTACTATTGTTACGGAGGAGATGGAAACAACAAGTTTAGTTGTAAAGGCGTCAACCGACGTGACCCTGCCATCGACAAAGATCTCTACCTGGGTGTATTGCAGAGCCAGGCCAGTGCCAGTGGGACCAACCGAGGATTCCGGGTGGTGGACCACCAGATGCGCACTTATATCCAGCAACGAGACGCCTTTACTTTCTTTTATCCGAAACGGAAAGTATTGGCCGACGGTGTGAGCACTACCTACTTGGACTTGTAAAAAATGTGGAACACTAATAACTGTGGAGTCACGAGTTATAAAAACTGTAAAAGTCGGGATGGCCGAGTGGTCTAAGGCGCCGGTATTAAGTGCCGGTGGGGTGATACCCTGCGTACGTTCAAATCCTACTCCTGACAAAACTTTTATGTACCTTAATCACTACTATTCTATGTGTGTACATACCCCTACTATTTGTATTCTATAGTTGTATAACTCCTTGCTTGTTGACTTAAATAAAAAAAAAAAAAGTCAAAACCCATCATTGTGTTTTTTCATCATCATTTTTATTCAACGTCAGAACAACAACGTCATAACAATAATAATAATAAAACAAGATGCGCGCGCAGAGTACATTAAGTTAACCAGAGAAATGGAGCATGCACATTAAAACGAGAGGCCGTCCAGTCATAGACGAGGACATCCCGGTCTTCGGCTTGACAATAATCATCAAACATATGTACAATGGTAGGCAGTGAATGTCCTCTACTCCGGTGAGTGAGATAAAACACACAGTACTGTCCGCACACACTACTCAAGGGGCCTTGTAATCTTTGCGTATTCCAACGCCATTCCCGGGAGAACGCGCGCGCGCGCTGCGGCCGGGGCGGGGCGGGGCGGGAAAAGGTGCCGGAGGTTGAACATACGGATGTGTAAGGGGAAACATTAGGAACTCTTCTATGTTTGGAGGTAATTTCAGTGAAAAACCCGGAAGTGACGTCACAACCCCACGTGACCTGCGCAACAGAATGGATACGACACCCTAGTGTAACTCCCTCACCTAGGCTTCACATGGATACCTCACTAGCTTCAATAAACTTTCATACCCTTCGGCCACCGCGTATGCGCAGAATGACGCTATTTCAAATCCGCTAGTCCAGTCTATCAGATGCCCCTTCACCTAAGCTTCACTTTGATACCTCACTCGATCTCATTGCACCAGTAGTAACTCCCCTAGCTCCCAACACGGCTATTTCCATACCCTTGGGCCACCGCGCATGCGCAGAATGACGCTATTTCAAATCCGCTAGTCCAGTCTATCAGATGCTCCTTCACGTCACCTTCACTTTGATACCTCACTCGACCCCATTGGACCATTATTGGCTTCGCTAGCTCCAAAACGGCTATTTTCATACCCTCGGGCCACCGCGCATGCGCAGAATGCTGATAGTTCAACCCACACCAGTCCATCAGATGGCCCTTCATCTCACCTTCACATTGATACCTCACTCGGCTCCATCGGGCCACTAGGGGCGCCCCTAACGCCAAAAAGGCTATTTTTAAGATAAACATCAAAATCTGGTGTACGAAGATTTTTTTTATTTTAGAGGTAGTGGGTCGAGTGAGGTATCATATTGAAGCTGACGTGAAATGCTTCACAATGATACCTCACTCGACCCCATTGCACCACTAGGGGCGCCTCTAACCCAAAAAAGGATATTTTGAAGATTACGCATGCGCAGAATGCTGATAGTTCAACCCACACCCAGTCTATCAGATGCGCCTTCACGTCACCTTCAATTTGATACCTCACTCGACCCGATTGGTCCATTAGGGACGCCTCTAACCCCAAAAAGGCTATTTTTGAAGATTCATATTTTTGATATCATCTTCGCGCATGCGCAGAATTACCCTAATTCAAGCCCACACCCAGTCTATCAGATGCTCCTTCACGTCACCTTCAATTTAATACCTCACTCGACCCGATTGGCCCATTAGGGACGCCTCTAACCCCAAAAAGGCTATTTTCATAGCCTTTGGACTTCGCGCATGCGCAGAAAATTCAAAATAGCCTTTATTGGAGTTAGGGCAGCCCCTAGTGGTGCAATCGGGTCGAGTGAGGTATCATTGTGAAGCATTTCACGTCAGCTTCAATTTGATACCTCACTCGACCCACTACCTCTAAAATAAAAAATCTTCATTCACCGGATGTTGATAATTATCTTCAAAATAATCTTTTTTTGAGGTTAGAGGCGTCCCTAATGGTCCAATCGGGTCGAGTGAGGTATCATTGTGAAGCATTTCACGTCAGCTTCAATATGATACCTCACTCGACCCACTACCTGAAAAATAAAATTTTGTTGACTTGACGTATGAAGATTTCCCATCCGAAGGACGGGTTTTACTTCACATTTTTTTGTTTTGTTTTGAAAAATTTTTTTTGAAATGTACAAACTTTTACGTGAAGACAATATTCTTTATATATGTGTACTTCCTATTTCCCGCAGGAATTTATGCAATATCAATTCTTTCCGCAATAAACTTACAATTTTACTGGCAATGAAATTCTCCGTGTCAATTTGAGGTGGATATGAAAACGTACTGACTCACACGTGCAATGGCAACAATTCGCTACAGTGTAATGAAATGTGTTCATTTTTTAGGCGCCCGTGGTTTTATTAATATGCACACACATATGCTTTTCTAATAGTTCATTGGCTGAACCGCGAGGCGGGAGAAAAAATATTAAACTAATTTCGTCTCGCGAGGCCAAATCCTCAGTGTGTGTGCGGCGAACGCAAACCAACAACTCACCAGTTTTACCGGACAGGCAAATGAATTGCATGTTATTTTGACTCGATTCATACGCTCGACTCTTCAAAATGGACTTGAAGGAGACGTTATGCGGGAACTGAAATCAATTTCTTGAAACGTTTGCTCACCGTGAGCAACAAGAGAGCTAACAGGCAATTGAGGCCGTTAGCTCAGCTGATATGTCGATGGAAATATCTGTGAATTTCGAAAAAATGCGTGACAAGCCAAGAAACAGAAAACCGCTGGGATGTGGACACCAAACCAGGGAACATCTATGTGCCGCTGACCAAAATCATTAGCTTCATAGTTTAGTGCGTAAAGGTGTTTTGTACAATACATTGAATTGAATTGAATTTCATCCACGTGGTATACTGGACACCGGATTTACCGATGGAAATATCTGAATTTCGATTAGCATACAAATGCATGGTGTGTTATATCCCACCTAGGAAAAAAACAGCCCCCCAGATATGCATCAAACGTCCGGGAGTATGGAATATATAGGTATACATCTGGACTAAACTTCTTTTATCAGGTAAGCTACACTTTAGTACTATACTTGCATGTCATAAAATGAGAGAGAGAGAGAGAGAGAGAGAGAGAGAGAGAGAGAGAGAGAGAGAGAGAGAGAGAACATTTCAATCTGCCAATTTTCGAGATGAACATTTTTTCTTGACGAAATAGAAATGAACGCGAATCTATATTCTACAAAACACCAGAAAATATTAGCGTAGGTGAATTTTTTAGACTGTTTTGTGCTTTCATCGAAAGTGAAAACACATGTCGAAAAGTGTGTAGCAGTGTCGATATAAATCTTCAACCTAGATGTGAAAATAGATACCGGGGCATAAATTAGAGAGAGCATTTCAGTACACCTCAAAAAATGAAACATGGACGGTATCCTTCATCTCGAGGGGTGCGCAAGTTCGATTCTTGCTTTCATTATGTGAGTATGTGTTGGACATGTGATCTTTAAATTTTATTATCACCAGACTAGCAGGGTAGGATGTGGGTTTCAGGAGTTCACCGGGTGTGACAATTTCTTTATAATGATTTGTGATAAAAGCGGGTAAAACCTAATGTCAAAATCTCCTTGAAGGTCACGGAGATGTCGATTTATTGCTGATCAGCTGATTTCCAGGACAGACAGACATTATTTCGGCTCTTTTCTCATTTCGCAGGTACACGCCCTCACCGACAGGTAAAAAATCGACTTCGGGTTCTTGGGCTTGTAAGACCCGTGTAAATTGCGTCCACCCGTCCAGGGTTAAAATCAATTTGACTTCAATGGGATGCTCTTCGATCAGGTGTAATTCATGTTCGTATACGATAAGCAAGACCTTAGACGTGACTTGAAAGAACGCCAGCTCTTTCCCCGGCGAGGCCATCATGAAGAATAACTCAAATACTGGCCCCACACACCTATATAGAGCGATCGATTCTATTTTTCAGTATTAACCCTATCTGGCCTGGGCTTTTATTTTTTATTTTTTTTCACAAAAAACACCCTGGGAAATTTAATTTGACACGGTAATTAATTTTTACACGCTGCCCCGAGTACATCAATTAATAGTCTGCACTCCTACGAGAATAAAAATAAAATATTATAAGGATTAACCTCGGTTATGATCATCCAACAAGGCCTACCGCCACTGTAAAAATAGTCAAATCAGATGTAAATCAAAGGATAACTCTTGGTGCCCTAATAGAATAAGGGGGCACTACTCTGCAGGGATTTGTGTGTATGCGTGTAGTGATACATTATCCGCTGGTACTTTTCAACACGACCTCACTGCGCGCGTGACTTTGAGAAAATTGCCAAGATTGGCGCCTAGCTTGTGTTTTTTCATCGTCACTAAAGGGTGTGTTTTGTTAATTTTTCTATAGTTCTCATGAACGGAACGCACTGCAATTTTCAGGGGTTTCGTATCGAATAATATGGGATCGACTTGCTCTATTTTTAACGAAAAAAAATTAATTATTGTTTAATAGGTCGGGTTTTCTGTATTTTCGCGACGGCTGGAAAACCCACTAAAAATTAAAAATTATGATGTAAACAAAGCACTATACGGCTGAAATTTTTAATACGAGTACTTGATTTGTATGAGCTCAATTAGAAGTAAAAATTCTACGGGGGACTAATACTGATTGTAAAATAATATACCTTTTATAAATTCCAAGAAGCACACGCCAAAATCTTTTTCCAGTTTCTGCATGAACCATTTCGCCGGGGTCCGCGCCAAGTGCATATATACTGCCTCCCCTGCCAATGCGCTATCACAAAATATTTTTCACACCAAGAAAATGAGTGGAATAACAAGAAGACACATATCCAGACGACAAAAGGGCGAGATGCTCAGGGCGGTGAAGAAGTTTTGGAAAAAAGAATTCGAAAGTTGGGAGAGAGCGTTGGAGATGGGAGCCGGACATGAACAAACCAACCGCAGAGAACGCCAAATGGCAGAAAATGTTCGGGAAGTGTTGTGTGCGGCCCATAGCACCATGAGTGAACAGAATTGGTTTCATTCGTTAAGTAAAGTGATGGGGGACACGATCAACCCGCCCCCTCTTCCTCCGGCGTTAACTACAAGACTCGACAAAACACCGTCACCACCGCCCAAGTTACAGGAGGGGGAGGAGGAGGGGCCGGAGGAACTACCAGTCAACATTCCATCACCGTCACCACCAACATCCACCTGTACGATACCGGCGGCTGATTTTCTGGACAATATGGTGAATTTCCAGGATGTCGATATCATCTATGTGGGGAGAAGCACTCCGTATGGCTATTTTCCGGCGGAAGGCACAGATGGAAAGTAAGCTACTTCCCGTGAAACAAACACGTTAAAATAATAAACGGCCCTTGTTAGGGCCCGTGAAACAAACACGTTAAAATATAAATTTCTCCGAAAGAGAGAACTTCTAAATACTAGCACACGAATTTGAAAGCACAGATTGTCCTACATATACCTCTCTTTTTTAAAAACTGCATTCACTCAAATAAACAACCCCTGGCCAAATCTCAAATGTCCTTATGAGGACAAATCTCTATATACACACACACACACACAGGATTTTATTTTGTTTTTTCCCCATTAATTAATTTAATATGACAGTGCAAGGGTATAATGCACTTTATATTACACAGTGCCAAGATAACGATACCGGTATGCAAGGGGAATTTATTTTGATAAGAGTGGGGCATTTATTTTGAACGAACACAGGGGTGTGATTCTCGTGATGAACACAGGGGTGTGATTCTCGTGTTAAATTATTTTTGTGCTTTGCTAGAAGTCACCCTCTCGGAACAGCTGGGTGGTTTTTAAAAAAACCGTTGGAATATGTGTAATATAGCCATATTACATCGTTGTTGACAAGATCTGTCTTCTCTGAGCGCACACAGGACACGTCAAAGGAAGCAATTGACAAACTATCGGTTTATTCACCTGTGTACACCATGGTATCTTAGCGTGTTGGTTGATGCAGGTTTCACACATTCCCTGATGTCCGCACGGAAATATAGCGAACTTGGAAAATGGATTCGCGCATTCTACACAATGGATATACAAGTCTCTTTGACGCTCTGTGGTCTGTCCGATTGTTGTTGTGGTTAATGTCCATACATAATTGATTTCGTCTTGAATTTGTTGTTCTGCTGGGGTTATTTTCCTGTCTCTTAGCCTGTTTGTTCTGACATCTTTTCTGTTTTTCCTGTCTTGATGTGGCCTATTTGTCCTCAATCTGGTATCTTTTCTCTTTTCTCCGGCGTCTGGTTTCAGCCTTCTTAAATCTTTTTTCTGTGCTCCTTGTCCCCTGTTCTTGGCCTTGTCATCTATTGCTTGTTGTACTTCTTCGGAATCGTAGGAAAATTGTAACATCTCGTCTAGATCAGCCATTTCATCTGGTGTTTGTTCTTCTTCTCCGGAAGCATAGGAAAATTGTAACATCTCGTTTAGATCCTGAAGATCATCAATTTCATCTGGTGTTTGTTCTTCTCCGGCATCATAGGAAAATTGTAACATCTCGTTTAGATCATCAAAAATTTGGTCTACATCTGGAGTAACATCCGGTGTAGTTGTTGTCAAGGCGAATAAATTATCCAGCGGCGAAGTTTCTGCAGGCTGTTGACAATGAATTGGTGCAGGGTAGTTCTGGGGTTCAGGTGCGACTAAGGGGGTGATTCTATCATCTAATCGAGGTTCATCGTGTACCAAATTCATGATACTGTCGAGGCGTTGTACTTGATTATCATGATTTGTGAACAAATCTGATGTGTTGTCAATATCCATGAGTTGCGCCAAGGGTAAATCCATGACTGAGCACTCAGAGATTAATTGTGAATAATTAAAAAATGTGGTATTTATAGTGTAAGACACGCGCGCATGCGCAGCGAAAACACACTGGTTGTATCGTGTGCTACGCTGCTGAAGAAAAAATATATGTGTGTTTGTTTAACAATTATAAACAGCTTTTCATTTTACAATCAATGTCAGGACACCTGTAAATTTTATTACAAGTTAAACTCAGGTCATTCATTAGTGTTATATTTAAAATTTAACAACCTAACGTTAGAATAGAGGATTATTTTTATTAATTTTAGGCATTTTAAAAATCATAAAGTTAGTGTACGGTAGTGTAAAACCCAGGTACATTGGAAAATAATTTAATTTTCCTGGCTAAAAAAATACGTGTACACTATGGATTAGTGTTATCATAATTCCGAGAAAATTGTAACGGATTTATGAAAAAAAATAAGAAATTTTTATGCTTGAACAATGATAACAAAGCACACTTGGCGGCCATGCATATCTTGTACTCACTGACACTTGGCGGCCATCTTGTCCCACCTCCCACAGCTTGCACTCTCTGACACTGGCGGCCATCTTGTCCCACCTCCCACATCATGACACTCGCGGCCATCTTGTCCCACCTCCCACATCTTACACTCGCGGCCATCTTGTCCCACCTCCCACAGACCACTAAAAGTATAAATACGTGTATATTGTAACAGTTATTCACCCATACAATCATGAATTCAACAAGACGTGAGCTGTTTACACAGCATCCCGTTAGGGACCCGAGAAATGCCGCTACGCAATACCCAGAGCTGGTTAGCGTTCTGGAAAATGATGGAATGAGGGTAACCACCAGTTTTCAAAGGGAATTGGAAAACGAAAGAACCATCTTAACACGCAGTACAGAAGAATTAGAAGAACTGCGGCGAACTGTGGAAGAAAATGTACAATTGGAAAGACTAAGGGATGAACATGACGCAGAAATAGGCACGATGGAAACCCTACAAGAACCTGATAATGACTCAACTGATGAGGAACTACAAGATGAACTGCCATGGTTAAATAGTAGACGTGGGCCCACGACAACGCCTGGTGAAATTCCAATGATTTCAACTACCGCCGAAACTCCACCACAACAATGCTGTGGGTGTGAAGCCCAGGTAACCCGCCTGAACAACTTGATTAATGGACTGAAAGAAGACGCGATTAAAATGGGCGAGGAGCTTGACAGACAATACGAACAACTGGATAAAGAGCAGAAAATATCACGCTGTAGCATATGTACAGATGACCAAAGCCAGTTTGCTGTTTTACCATGCGGTCATTTATGTCTATGTGCCGATTGTTGGGTGACACTGACGTGTGTAGGAGACATGTGCCATTGCACTGAGGCCGGCGAGAACCATCTCAAAATAAAATGTCCAATTTGTCGGAAACATGTAGCAGGAATAAAGAAAATCTACCGTGCCTAAGTGTGGTGGTGGAGTAACACTAACGGCCCTTTTCAGGGCCAACCATCTTCCCCGGAAGAGGAACTTCTAACTTTGCACAAAAATTAACATCAGACCCCATCATTGTTATGCCCCAAGAAAAAAATTTCAATTTTTTCAATTTTTTAACAATTAAATATTGAAAAACGGAAAAAGGGGGGGAGGGGGGAGGGGGGGAGGGAAAGGAAAATGGAAGCCAAAATTTTTTTTTTTTTAAAACTTAATAAAAAAGAGAAAAAAGATTCATGGCGCCAAAAAAAATCTTTTTCATTTTCTATGTTTTTTTAACAATTAAAAATTGAAATTAGTGAAATTAGCGAAAAAAAAAGGGTGTAATTATCACCCTATAGCAAAAAAAAATTGTTTTTAAAATGGGCCAATGGGATCGAGTGAGGTATCAAATTGAAGGTGAGGAGAAGGGCTATCTGATGCACTGGGTATGGGATTGAAATATCGGCATTCTGCGCATGCGCGGCAGTGAAGGGTGTAAATTATCACCCTATAGCAAAAAAAATTGTTTTAAAAATGAGCCAATGGGGTCGAGTGAGGTATCAAATTGAAGGTAAGGAGAAGGGCTATCTGATGCACTGGGTGGAAGATTGAATTAGGGTGATTGTGCGCATGCGCGACGGCCTAAAGGTATGAAAATACACGTATTGGAACTAGGGAACAAAAGAATGAACACTAAGCATTTTTTGTAATTTTCTACTTTATTAACACAAATAGAATGAACGTATTCACAAGGGTATTGAATTTAATACAATTATATATGAATATTGAATGTTTTTAATACAATTAACAGTCAAAATGAAATTTTAATAACAATTATATGCTCTCAAGCCACTTCAATGAAGGTGTATGGTAATAAATGTTCTGTTCAACACTTGTTCTCAATAGTTCGCCATCAAGACTCGTTTGAATTCATCATCAGCTTTCCGGCCTTGGTGCACGTAAATGTATGTTATAATTTCTTCACGTGGAATTTTGGACAGGCAAGCCGCTTCAACTCCCAGGGCAATTTCCGTCTCCGTCACGGCCTCCAGTGCTTCAGTGATCATTGCGTATGACGGTACTGGAGTGTCCTGTGGAATTTTAGGTCTGATGAGCTGCAAGACTGTATCGATGTACTTGAGGTAAATATAGTGAGACACCTGGTAGACCAGAGCTGAACCAATGGAACTTGCGAGACTCTGTAACTTCCGCCAGGCTGTTAATTTGAAAGTGACACCCTGAGGACAAGGTACGAGCTGTTGCGTATCTAACTGCATACGCCATTTACGAATATGAACGAGCAGCTCATCGTTGTAATATGCACAGCTCACATAAATGTCGTCACCCACATGAAATTTCGCTTCATCACGCCCGTCGTCGCGAATAACTGCATCGATGGCGTAATCAAGGGCCTGCAGTTTTTGCCAGCTCTCTAAGTTCAGGGTAATATGCTTACCGGGTTTGTCGCCAAAACCCGCCGCATTCAAATGCAATTCTGCGTCTTTCACACTCACTGTCAAATAAGGTGAGAGCTCCCAAATGTCCCTGTGAGCTGCCTGGTAAGCTTGCTGGATCAGATTATTAATCTCCTGGACAGACAGAGGAAGTTCTACCTCTTGTTTCACAGGCACTTGCTGGGGTACAACTACTGACTCAGGTATAACTAACGGTGTTAGTCGGGGGCGTTTGGAGCGTGAAACGCGTTTGGCCGGTGTAGTACTCACCTCTGGGGTAGTGTACGCACGTTTGCTAGCTGTAGTACGCTGTTCGGTAGTGGAATCCATCGCTAAGATATCTTCATCTTGTATAACGTCGGCTTCAAGTAGATCCGCTAGTTCGTCATTTCCCGTGATCTTCAACCCCGCCACGAAGGCTAGAAATGCATAGGGGCTAAGTAAGTGCAGTACACCATCGATGAGGGCTGTGTTTTGGGCTGAAGAAGTTTTCTCCGCCATGATTTCGTCGACACGCTGTTGGAGGAGTATGTTTCCATCCATAAGGATATAACATATTTCTTCTACACGCTGCATCTCATCAATAAGACGAACACGGTACTTTGCAAGCCTCTGTAAATATGATGATGACGCCATGACTATGGGCTCCAGGCTGGTGAGCAACTGCTACGGTGTAAAAGTCTTATTACAAGCGGCTAGGCAGGCAGGAGGACTGGTTGGCGGGCTGGCTGGCTGGCTGATCAAGTCAGGTCAGGTAAGTCAGATTGAATACATCCTTTCCCTAAAAATCAACTCCTTTTATACATTTTACTACTGGCGGCCATCTTGTACCCACCTCCCACATCTTCCACTGGCGGCCATCTTGTACCCACCTCCCACATCTTCCCCTGGCGGCCATCTTGTACCCACCTCCCACCTTGCACTGACTGACACTGGCGGCCATCTTGTACCCACCTCCCACATGGCGGCCATCTTGTACCCACCTCCCACATGGCGGCCATCTTGTACCCACCTCCCACATGGCGGCCATCTTGTACCCACCTCCCACATGGCGGCCAATCCCACATGGCGGCCATCTTGTACCCACCTCCCACATGGCGGCCATCTTGTACCCACCTCCCACATGGCGGCCATCTTGTACCCACCTCCCACACATCACGCATGCGCACACCGCCCCATTTTACACACTTATGACGTCACACCAGGTTCTGCGCATGCGCAGTGAGGCGCTAATGTGTCAATTCGGGTATTGTATACTACTCTGGATCAACAACCCAGCCGTTGGCGATGTGATTGTATTATTTGACTCAAAGGTGAATATCACATGTTCTTTTATGCTGTTAATTTTAGTGACAACTATCGTACAATTGTTTATGAAAGCATATGTTTACGCGTCTAGTCCGACATTCAGTAATCATCCGTCATCCATTATAGAAATCCAGGGTGAGTGAGTGTAGTGTTTAACGTCGTTTTCAGCCTTGTTTCAGTCAAATCACGACGGTGCCTACATGTGCCAGAACACGAGAGTGTTCACAGTTACTATTACCCTGGACACTGATCAGTCCAGCCAGTACAGCACCCGGTCACCCATCCAAGTATTGACTGAGTTTAACTTTGCTTAACTTCGGTGATCTGACGAGAACCGGTGTGTCCAACGCTATAAGCCGTACCTTTATAGAAATCCACAGGTCTTATTCGTTCGACAGCAGCATCAACTCTGACACTGTCCAATGTACCCAATTTATGTATATCGCCGCCACAATGTGGTAATTATTAATATAGTGCCAGTATATATATAGAAGAAATATATATACAGACAATATAATCATTGTTTTTCATGTTATCTGTTGAGTGAAGGACAAATTCACTAATAAAGATTCAGACATGTTCCCTAAACACATGGGATTATGTATACTTTTTACTGAAAACTGACATTTCGCTTTTCATCATTGATTTCGCTAAAATTGTTTACATGGATTACTCAATCTGATTAAAACTCAGACCTAATAAACCGTTCCTCTATCGGACATGTCGCTGATTGAGATCTGGGACAGTTCCTATCTTAAATCTGTCGCGCATGTCAGACTGGCGACCAATCACAGTCCAGCCTCAACAGGCGAAAAGCCTGTATTGGTGCTTTCCATTTGGAGGCAACGCCAGCATTGCTCGGGCACAGTAAATGGAACGCGCACAATCAAGGCATTGCCAGCAGCCGCGCCGACTACGCGAAATGGAAAACGCCCTATTCAGTGGCGGCCAAGTTCAAGGGCGAGATCGAAAGTTATGGTGTGCCATGCGTGCCCGCATTAAAGCAGGAGCAACTGCATATGTTTTCTTGCATGCTACATGAAAAGACACTGTATAGCCGTTCTTCCTAACCGGCTACGGGAAATCTTTATGTTGCCGAGTGTACGGACGAGACGCAGTAAAATCCAACCCCGATGTTGGCGGCTGACGAAGTTCTTGCTGTCGACTCTATGTCGACTCCAGTTCATGAGCGATCACCGAAGATTATTATTTGCTCCCCGTTGCTCTCTTTACTCCCTGTTGCTCTGTTTATTTAATGACAGACCAGGTGAAAAGATCAAGGGTATTTCTTGCACTGCTGGATATATAGGTACGGTTATTTTGTTTCATAAAATCAGTTCATAACTGCATCTCAACACCATTCGGAAATTAGGAGATTAGCCGTCACGCTATACGGTACTACGAGGCGTCTCATTGGGCGACTATTTGACCCAGAAACTATTTGATTCGGAGTTCATCTGACGGATTTGTTATAGGAACTGTCCCAGATCTTAATCAGCGACATGTCCGATAGAGGAGCGGTTTATTAAGTCTGAGTTTTAACCAGATTGATGGATTACTAATATTATACAGAAATATCAGGTCACCATATCACCTTTTACGGTGGATTTCCATTAACTTGGGGACTCTATTGTCTGGGATGGACACAAGAATCATAGGGAAATCGAAATAAAAGGAGATGTTTTCGATGGAAATTAATGAACAGAAAAATGATCTATCCAATCTTCACATACACAACAATTTTCTTTCGAATTCGCAAAACATCAATATTTTGCCGTTGAAATGGTTGCCATGTAAAAATATTTAGCCATATTTAAGTACACTTTGAATATTTGTTATTTCAATGAACATAGAATTTCAGTATGCCAAGGATTACATTATTCAGTCGAAATTGATTTCTTTTCTCCATTTGAAATGGAGATGCGCTTTAAGGCAGTAGATCACGTTCAAACTTTCAAAGTATTGCGTGGTGCGTGGAAGTGTCCAGCGAATTGCTATAACACTGCATTAATAGGGAAATAGAACTACATGTATTTTCAGGTTTAAAGCCCATTATTCTCAACTTTCCAAAGTCAAGATTTCTTTAAATTACCATATAATGTGGAATTTATACACTCCTGGTGAAATATGAAATAAAAATGGGGACACATCATAGTTATATTTCAAATAGTGGCAGTATAATGGATAAATTCAGCCTTTTCCGTCCAATGTCCGGGAGAGAGATGGGGTGGGGAATTGGGCCAAAGATAGTTCATATCCAAGGCATTTACTAAGTTGCCTTTCGGTCAGCAGTTATAGGAACAAGTTTTAGGTGTACCGCAAGCATCATCTTCCAACCTAACATTCTGTGCCGTCCAACCGATGAATCTGACAATCCCAAATTTTGGTCAAAACTATTTCACTTTGGAGCGACTGGTAATACGAATAAATGATCTTACGTCGCAAGATATCAATATTTTGTTTACATTTACCCTATTTCAAGTTGTCAGGGCAATAGGACATTCAGTTTGTTTCGAAAGATTT
>JAVTVY010015784.1:0-66314 GCA_036873755.1 Hanleya hanleyi | reverse complement strand
CGCAAGCTGACATTTCGAATTCCCCCTATAAATTATACCTTGTCTGATTGTGGTATTTTGAGGCGTTATCTTCTATGTCACTTAGTGTAAATCAATTTTCTCTAGAACCAGAGGAAAAAAATGTAACAAAGCACAATTTGATGTTTTCAACCTAGTTGAATGAGTGCGATTTACAGGCCCCTCACATTCGACATTAGAAGATTTTACAGCCGGTTGCACATTGCTCAGCGTTGATCAGGACAGACGGCGTTTCCAGTATCCAAGAAATTGCACTGTTTGAATTTAGGTGTAAATAGAATTGATTCTCTTGAAAAGATGGTTCAGTAAAGTGAACGATCATGGGGGTATGATTTCACTATCGCGTGTCTGTAGCCAGTCTGTGTAATGCTTTGTTGTCCCCCGCTACTTAGTAGGGGGGGGACTTAGAAACACCGGTGTCCGTGATTCCGTGATTCCGTAATTCTGTAATTCCGTAATTCCGTAAGATTTTCTTGTCCGGACAATAACTCATGAACGATTTAACCGATCAACTTCAAACTTGGGGTGTGCCTTGACATTGGCGAGAGGACGGTTGGGATTGTTTTTCAGCAATGTGCGTAATCCAATATGGCCGCCGTCAGCCATTTTGGATTATAAGCAGTACGATCTTAGATTTTCTTGTCCGGACAATAACTCGTGAACGACTTAACCGATCAACTTCAAACTTGGGGTGTGCCTTGACATTGGTGAGAGGACGGTTGGGATTGTTTTTCAGCAATGTGCGTAATCAAATATGGCCGCCGCCAGCCATTTTGGATTATAAGCAGTTCGATCTTAGATTTTCTTGTCCGGACAATAACTCGTGAATGATTTAACCGTTCAACTTCAAACTTGGGGTATGCCTTGACATTGGTGAGAGGACGGTTGTGATTGTTTTTCAGCAATGTGCGTAATCTAATATGGCCGCCGTCAGACATATTGGATTATAAGCAGTTGGATCTTGTCCGGACAACAACTCGAGAACGATTCAACCGATCTACTTCATATGTGGGGAGTGCCTTGACATTGTTGAGAGGAGGATTAGGATTGTTTTTCAAGGACGTGCTTGATCCAATATGGCCACCATCAGCCATAATGGATTTCATTGGATTTTAAGCAGTTTGATCTTGTCCGGACAATAACTGGAGTACGATTCAACTGATCTACTTCAAACTTGGGGAGTGCCTTGACATCGGCGAGAGGACGGTTTGGATTTTTTTTCAGCGATGTGCATAATCCAATATAGCCACCGTCAGCCATATTGGATTATAAGCAGTTGGATCTTAGATTTTCTTGTCCGGACAATAACTCGTGAACGATTTAATCGATCAACTTCAAATTTGGGGTGTGCCTTGACATTTGTGAGAGGACGGTTGGGATTGTTTTTCAGCAATGTGCGTAATCTAATATGGCCGCCGTCAGCCATATTGGATTGTAAGCAGTTGAATCTTGTCTGGACAATAACTCGAGAACGATTCAACCGATCTACTTCATACCTGGGGAGTGCCTTGACATTGTTGAGAGGAGGATTAGGATTGTTTTTCAAGGACGTGCTTAATCCAATATGGCCACCATTGGCCATACTGGATTTCATTGGATTTTAAGCAGTTTGATCTTGTCCGGACAATAGCTGGAGTACGATTCAACTGATCTACTTCAAACTTGGGGAGTCCCTTGACCTTAGTGAGAGGACAGTCATGTATCATGTTTTATGGATGTGCATAATCCAATATGGGTGCCATCTGCTGTATTAGATTATGTTAAGCTCATCAGCGATATCTCCATTTTCAAATCATACTCTTATCAATGATATGAGATATCATCGACCCCAAAAAATCGACCATAGAGGTCCATGGCCCCCGCAGCAGCAGCGCCAGTTATGGTGGATGTAATCCACCATAACTGGTGCTGCTAGCGGGGGACATGGACCTCTATGGTCGATTTTTTTTTATTCAAGAACGTTTAACAGCTGGTTTCAGCAAAACCCGAAACCCAAAGGTGATACATGTACACCGAACACTGATGGCCTAATAAGGTTGAAGCGTTCTTGGATGTCTTTCACCATATTTTCGTATCTAATCCCGCTAAACATGGGACTGTGGGCTGTTTAGGTAGTTCTGGGCTGAGATACATTAAACCATACAATACTTTTGGATGTGAGAAGGAATAGGACCCAGACGTCGTGATACGACTGAAAAATTGTTGAAAACGACGTTAAATCGTATTTATTCTCCCACTCCTTCAATTCTCTGGGTGTGAAATCGTAAACATTTTCTATTCAGAACGTTTTATACGTTATACACGATGAGAGATTGAACACATGTCTTCGATATACGGTAAGCCTTTACTGGGCTAAAGAAAAAACCTATCATGCTGCTGTGGTTTGTTGTTGCCATGCAGGTAAAGTTTAAATATCTCCAAATTAATCAATCACGAGTGTGAAATGATTCAGGCACTCATGATGCAGTATTATGCAATCGATAGTTGAATAGAAAGACGTTCAAATACGTCTCAATTTTCGGTACAAAAGATCTTTCAAAATCTCTTCGATATTATTTATTGATCACTCAATGTTTATTTGTTACTGTTTTCAAAATATCCATTTTTGACAAAAAGATATTCCTCCTCAATATGGGGACATGGAATATGGTAAGATGAAATGATCAATAGGTTATGGGGACATGGAATATGGTAAGACGAAATGATCAATAAGTTTTTGTGCAGAATATGATAGCTTGAAATGATTTCAAACAGGTGATTTAATAGAACCGATTGGATCTCAATATAAAGCTCACACGAAGAAAGGTTTTGTCGGAAATGAGATATGCTATACCAAGAATGAGATATTCTATACGAAGAATTGACAACGTTCAGAAATGTATTAACCCTGCTTTCATCCAATTATTGATCATTTTTGCATAAATATTGCACGACAGCAGCTCGAATAACAAATATATGATGTGTCAGATCGCTATATGTTAGTTTATTCAGAGATCGTACAATCTCTACAGTCTCTGGTATATTTCAATATTTCAGTATATTCAAACGTTTGCAGTTGTACAACTACATGTTACCCGGTCTGTTATTATTTTTATTTCATACACATTTGGAATTGGTGCTAACTGGCATACGAAATAGATTTTTCGGCTGTTGACGCGGAAATTCTTTTATAGACGACGACTGAATATTGAATGTCGTGTCCGACGCTTGCCACTGACGTAACCATAGCAACATCATCGTGATATCTTTCTACATGGCAGCATAAATGTTGACCGTTTCTCTCTTCCAAGTCACCAACCTGTATTCATTTGAATTTGGCCCCGTGAGACTCCCGGGGATTGACCTGGGATGTCGTTGTGCACACTCCAGGTCATGATAAGAATAGGTCTACGATCCTCAGAGAGCTTGTCGTAAGACGCGACTAACTGGGGCACCCGTGGGGATCCCGGGTGTGAAAAGGAATAGGACCCCGCTCGTGTGGTTTTCGGGTGTGAAACAGAATAGGAACCAACGTCGTGATATGACTGAAATAGTGTTGAAAGCGACGTTAAATCATATTCACTCAGTCACTTTATTTGAATTTGATATTACATGTACGCTTGCTTGGTGGTATTATTGTCAACCAAAAAGATCATTTGAGTAGTGCCTGTGAAATTAGTTGTGGGCTGGGATAGCCAAAATAGGGGACTAAACATATGTCTCAGACAGCGATGTTGTACAATGACCCTAGGGATATCCATATTGGCGACATTGGGTCATACATCGATCTACAGCCGTGTGCGTGTGCTACGATATAGTGACATAGCTGCGTTTCGTGATCTAAATACCCCGGCTACCAGAGCAGTTGTCTGAGTTGGCATATAATTTAGGGTTTCCTTGATTAATATGGAGCGCCTCTTCAGAAGCCTGTACTATGTGGACCGTAATGAAGACATGGTATATTCAGGCCCAAATACCATCTTGCAATTTCCGGAAATTTTGTCTCATTTCTTGTGCTGTCGTGTTTGGAACTGTTTTAGAGAAAGCTAGTTGGCAGGAAATCTCCGAGCATGCGAACTCGAGGGCCAGCACACGAGGCCATCGTAAAGTGTTGGCTATACAGATGTATTATGTACTGCTACTGGTATTACTGCCGTGGTTGACCTTCTAGCTCTCTGATATGCGTAAGCACCATCATGCCATATCGATCGAGATTTCCATTAAAAGCAGACGACAGTTTCCCGCGCGTTCCGAAAGACACCCCGGCAAACAGCTGCTCCAAAACCTTGTCCTGCATTGGAGCTCTTCTGCAGAAAGCAAATGTTGTTCGCGTGTACCCGATACTGGAATAATGGCTAGCATTAATGGCTATGCTTTCGGGTCACGTCCTAACGATAATGAATTTACTGCTGACATAAAATATTCTTTCTTCTAAATTGGAACAGCATATAAAGGTGACTGTTGAGGCATAATCATCGATCATTATATAAATAAGGTTTTTTTTTGCTATTTTGCTAAGTAGATGCTATTTTGCTGATGGTGATTGATGTGAATGAGATCAAGAACAGTAGCACTTTCGGTGACCAGCCATAACCCAGTCAAAACCTGAGTACGTATCAACCTGATGAGAGTAGTTTGCTCCGAACAATCTGCTGTCAACTGAATAAACCACTGAAGACTCTCAGATGTTGTGTATGCGAAGACACGACTGTCTGAGACTGAAAACATATCCTTACTTCCCTCCAACCTTCCCACAGCGCATGCTCCGTTTCACAGGCTCACTTCACTATCCCTGCCTCCAATAGCGGATGTTGACTTTTATGACGTGGTTATGACGTATAAGGATACACGATGTTCTGTTTGAATCCGAATCCCCTCAGTTTTGCACACGAGCGAACTACTTTTCATATACCCACTCTTATCAACGGGAAATATAATCTCTGAAACATTCTTTTTAACGCTAGGTCAACAAAATAATCGGAACGTTCGACAAAGTTTTAGCATGTTCTGATGACACTTTCGGTGATGTGCTGATCGGGTGGGAATCCTTTCAAATCTGACTGGTGGCTGGTGTATTATTATGCCCCAATGAGGTGGCTGACTTCCCTCATTGACAAAGTCAGGATACAGCGATTCCATTTTGCATTTTCTCACATATACCTTGCATATATAGTCCTTATTAAAGAGTCCAGGTCTCTATTTTGAGAGAGGCTGATGAATTACACTTGCAGGAAGACGTCATCATGGAAGCAGTATTTGTCCAACACATTCATGGAAGTAGTGTTGGTCCAACACATTCATGGAAGCAGTTGGTCCAACACATTTTGGCGTTGAGGGTTGGTCAACCCCACCTAGTAGTGATCAGTATTGTTGACCAAATTCAAAATCAAAACATGATGTTGGTCAACATGTAGGCTTTAGCTAAACACCCTTGATTGGTGTTGTGGTGAAAACTATTTTTAGCGTTAATCCACGCTATTTTTATGGTCGTGTGAACTTACGTTTTAACCACATGACCTGACCCAATCTCTGCAACAAGAGTGTCCATAATATTGTGCCGATGGGATAACGAAACAATCTGAGAAACAGAATATTCCATTGATTAATACGAGGTTAACGCGAACTATGATACGAAATAATCGGATTGTGCACTGGAGATTGAGAGTCAATGCAGGCAAGTTGATCATATAATCTGACCTATGACATACTGTCATCAACTGGAGTCCAAATCGCTTTAACGGAGTGGATTGTTGCAACGCTCCGAAAACATAGGGGTAGTATTATTATCTCATTGACGTATATAGTGGGATCTCACCGGTCCTTGAGAGCGCACTATAAAATATGCTTTTACTCACTAATCGGCTTTGTCTTGACCCAAACCCCAGAGTGGGTTCTAATTATTAAGCGGATTGAGATGGCGTGCAAAGAATTTTGACGGGTTACTATTTGTTCTCCGGATCGGAGTTTTTAATGGCTGTATTATCTTTATCTGTAATTAAAACTGGCCATATACGAACTTCCGATATTCAGTCGACCAGTGATGCATAATAGCAGAAATAAATGAACTAGAAGTTTACCAATCTAATTAAAATTAAATCCTATCTGCTCCCCGTTTGGATGCGTCGCTTGTAGGATCCAACAGGCTTGCAGTAACTCGCGTGTTAACCAATCCCGAGAACGCTTCATAGTGCTTTGAAGGGAACATTGATGACAAAGAATTTTTGGTTGGCTCAACCGAATTAGCCGGCTCGCTGGCGGGGTGTCTTTTCATGTTGCCGCGGTCCCGGCATTGTGGCGCCATAATACGGGGTAGATATATGGACTGATCTTTGGTGTAAGCATTGGGGGTAAATGGACACAGTGAACCTATCTCCCCTCCCCGACTGCAAATGGATGAGTCCAGATGCGACCATGATGTAATAATGCTATCAAATAATCATTGCATGGGCGCTCAGAACACCAAATTCAATTGAAATACGTAAGATCCTATACAGCGACATGTACGATTGGGGAGCATTCATAGGATATTAATTTATTAAGATTGGAAGTTTGCATCATTATATTAGACAAGCTAGAATGCATTGGTCATCGCCTCATGCTTATGATGTGACGGTAGTTGCGCAGTATAAGACGGGTACATCCCGCGCTCGCGCAGATTCAAATCATAAATTTGATAAGAGGAACATCGTGATCATTCGCAACTTCTCGGCGATCTCCGGTGGGGTACAATCGGTCCCTTCGTAGACTTTCGCTCAGCAGTTCCGAATGAATCCTGATGTCTCCTGGAAAACTATTCTCCGCTTTCCAGTGAGGATTGATACTCTAGTTGGTTGGTTAGCACTTCTGGATATAAATAGATTGAGTTTTTTTTCTTAAATCGAACCAATCGCTCGTTCTGGCTTGAAATTCATCGCCAACCAAACAGCCTTAAACCAAGATCCGGAGTCCAAGCAAAACGGCAGCATTCGGATACCGACATGCAATTTCAAAACAACCGGGGCGGGCTGTGAAAAATATAACATTTCGCATATAGCGCGATTCTATAACAGAGACAAAGACCCGAAAACCCTATCGAATCACCCAAACGGTCCAATTTTATATTCACCTGGACTTGTGAAGATACCTTGGCATATCGGTCATGTAAGACGAAGGGACGTGAATTTACGTGATTTCCAATTGTGACAAATGAGCCAGTGGTCGGCCATTGTTCCATTGCTAACATGTTGGTATCCTCCTAATGTTATAATATTTCCGGTATCCTAATGTTATAATACTTCCGGTATCCTCCTTATGTTATAATACTTCCTGTATCCTAATGTTATAATACTTCCGGTATCCTAATGTTATAATACTTTCGGTATCATCCTTATGTTATAATACTTCCGGTATCCTCCTAATGTTATAATACTTCCGGTATCCTAATGTTATAATACTTCCGGTATCATAATGTTATAATACTTCCGGTATCCTCCTAATGTTACAACACTTCCGGTATCCTCCTAATGTTATTATACTTCCGATATCCTACTAATATTACAATACTTCCGGTATCCTCCTAATATTACAATACTTCCTGTATCCTCCTAATGTTACAATGCTTACGGTATCCTCCTAATGTTACAATACTTCCTGTATCCTCCTGGTGTTACAATACTTCCTGTATCCTCCTAGTGTTACAACACTTCCGGTATCCTCCTGATGTTAAATACTTCCGGTATCCTCTTAATGTTACAATATTTCCTGTATGCTCCTAATGTTACAATACTTCCTGTATCCTCCTAATGTTACAATACTTCCTGTATCCTCCTGATGATACAATACTTCCATCACGGACTCGCGTACGGCTTTGATACTAATTTCATGCTACTACCCAGGCGCTCACTCGTTGACCTGTTCAGTGGAAATCTACCTCCGAGCATTTTTACATTGACCGAGATTGATTTCTACTGGCCGTGAATGAGACATTGAATTTGTCTGCACATATGGTTGCTTGAGAGCTTCACTGTAGGGTTCTGCCTTTCAATGCCGATTTTAAATCGATCGGCAAGCTCGTGTAAGTTTTTCCGATAGCTTTTTATGTAATGTTGTTCACAAGCGAATATTTACGTAACTAGACTATATACTATCATTAGTCTGGGAAGCATCACAGATGCGGCAATTACCGTCATGTCGTTCTAGTGCTAGAAAGTTAATTGCAGCGATTGTCTATTACGCCTGGAAGCAAACAAGGAAACGTTGACGAAAAGCTTTCACGTAGATGATTTCTTGTTTTTATATCGCATAGGAAAACAAATCAACTCGTTTTATTGATTTGTGAAACTCCTGAATTGAAGGTAAATATACACTGCTAATAAAACTTTAAAAAACAAATAAAAATTTAATTACTGTTCGTCTGGTGTGACGGATTCTAGTGATGTTGAGAAATGGTGTTGACTAATATGAACACTATAAAATGGCGTTGAGGCCAGTTCAACACCAAATAATAGTGTTGGTCAACACCAATCAATGGGGTTGAAAATAGTTCGACACCATATTTTGGGGTTCACTGACAAGTGATAATACTGGCTCAACACCAATTAACGGTGTTGGCCAACACCAATAAAGGGTGTTGGAGATATATGATGTCGGTGCAAATTGAACACCATTTATTCGTGTTGAGCTCAACGCCTCTTTTTTGGTGTTGAACAACATCATTTTTCTGGCTGTGAACATCTTCAAAGTCATGGGTTTAGATGCTTTGTTGCCCTCATTCTTTGCTATTGCTTGCATTCCAGAATTCCCACGGCTGCTTCAACTATAATTTTATATTTTCGATTTCCAGGCCCTGAAAGTACTTGAAATTTCAGATATTTATCTGTTGGCCCTGGAAAGTCCTTGAATTTTATCCATGATAAAACAAAAATAACGTATTATATTGTTGGTTACATTATTGTATGCCGTTTGCGAACAAGTATTGAGAATGCAAGAAATTTCTGTGTACATGTATGTAATGATTGAAAGTTGCTTGAAAGTCATGGGAACAAGTTGATTTAGGTCCATGAAATTCATGGGAACAAGTTGATTTAGGTCCATGAAATTCATGGGAACAAGTTGATTTAGGTCCATGAAAGTCATGGGAACAAGTTGATTTAGGTCCATGAATGTCCTGTGAAAATAGTTTTCACTTAGAGTGGAAACCCTGAAAATGATTCTTTTGTGATGCTTTTATGAAGTATGTAACGGGATTATTGACGATGAAGTACGCTTGGTTACACAATGGCGAATCTGACGCCTAGCTGTAATGTTATTATTGGCGTGGATTTGATTTCTTCCACCACGATAATGTCCGTCAACAACCGGGGGCGTTTTCGCCCTCGTTGCCTTGCTTTCTCTGAATTGCAGTAACTGTACCCGTTTATATATTCCGAAGTAGGGCTATTCTCTGGCACATTGCCCATACACGTAACGTGAAAGGGAATTTATTTTCTGCCCTGATGCTCGGAAGGAAGATGGCCCTCAATCCCATTCATTCTGTCGACCATCCATTCACAAGTCCGTATGCAGTAAACATAGTGTAGGAGCTTGGAATGTGAGACTGAGGACTCCATCCATCATTGACTGAGCTCTATACTATACGTTTTAGATACAGCGCGAGAACTCGACTGGGTATATCCAATTTGGCACCGCGCCCAAGATGGTAATTGACTTTCTCGTGCGTGACGTCATTTTGTTCGAAGCGGTAAACGCCGATTGGCTGGCATCCCGGAACGTGTCTGGTTCCTGGTAGCAAATCTCCGAAACTGATGTTCCCATGATGAGCGCCTAAATACGAAGAGATAGAAAGATAGGACATGCGGTCGCCAATGTGACATCATTTGGCAATGAATCGGTTTCTCAAGACGACCACCACATGGATGTTCATTGACTGAACACTCCCTTCCCATTCGTCTGTATCTAATGTGTTCCTTAAGGTGACCCATATCGCACATTTGTGTGGTTTTCCTAATTTTCATGCAGTTTTCTCTCTTTTCGCTATTCGTTCTACATGTTCTTTGGAGAAAAAACAGATCCAGAAAGCGATTCACTGGTTAGAGAATTGATATCTGGATCTCTTTGTAATGGATTAATCGCAAAGAAACACCGAACCCGACATAAGCCGACAAAATCCTTAAGTGAAAACTCGAAAAACTGAAAGAATATTTTTTTTTTAAACAATTGTTCCGAATTCGCAAAACTTGGCGGTGAGTATAACCGTGCTGTCCAATAATTTTTGGCGTTTACACATAATTTCTTCGGTTCGTTTTCGCTTTAAATTTGTTTTCAAGCAGGTTTCCAGCGCTCCTTCGGTGATGGAAAAAGTGAATCGCAAAAAGGGAGTAAATTCACTCAAATTCCAGTTGATTTCATGCAAAATATAAAGACAACATCGAAATTAAGGAGAGAAAATACCAATGTCCCCTACGCGCCACCATAGTTCCCGGCTCTTTTCCGCCACTACTGTCTGTATGCGTGTGTCTTGTAAATTGTTTTCCATGACATCGCCAATAAGTTGAGAAATTATCGCGTGGGTGTATCGATCTATAAGTGTTCCTGCTTTTTATTACGTAATTATAGATTTAACTGGATTATTAGTTCATATTTGTTAGCATAGAATGATTGTGTATATGTTCTGGGCTTCCAGACTATCCGGTGTTGAAACAGTCATTGACCATAGTGGTCCTGCAGGAAAGGTATGATGGGGGGGGACAAGTTACCAGGGTGTAAATATTCTGGTTTTTGTAGTTTACGAGTCGAAGAAAGCACAAGATACATTCTATTTGTAGGTTAAACAAACTTTTGGCATCATTTTGCTCTCGGCTTTAATTATCATTTGTATATCATATGTAATTATCAATTATATCTGAAGTGGACACTGTCAAAGCGCTATATGATCAGTCCGGCCATACCTTCCATAGTTTAGATGTGACAGGCCCGACATTTTATGGTCAGTATCCTGTTTGACAATTGATGGTTCTTTAACCATTCTTTATATGGTATGTCACATCTGTGTCATCATGCTCGCCCCTCCAGGGGCACGTACCTACAGTGCCTCTGACTGAAATGGCACAACGAGTTTCGTCCCCGAGGCCCGCCCCCTGTACAGACCTTTTGGTCTTTGATATATGTTGGCACTTGTGGGAAGTTGATGCTGGGTCGACATCGGGCCTTACAGACTAGTCTTTTGTGTTAAATGCCGTCATTTACATCTGACGAAGATACAGCTCACCAATCTGCAATATACGAGTTGTCACAGCGAAACAGCTCACCAATTACCAGTATACGAGTTGTCAGAGCATTTCCATCATAGCTCTCTAGATTTGTATCTAATACCGCTTATGCCGGTGCTAGGGGCCGTGTGGTCATATCATCCAAGTTGCCACATGAACAGGTACCATAAAAGCGTACCTGAGATACAACACATATCACGAATTGTTAGATTCTTGGTATGTGCTTTAGAAATAGGTTAACCAGAGGACTATTCTGTGAAGTCATGTGACGCAGTCAGTATGTCGGCACCTCTTCCCACTTCCCTTATATGTGTTGTAATTTGTTCCTGTATATGGCGAGATTCTGCTGGTGGACGTTTCGTCCCCGAGGCCCGCCCCCTGTACAGACCTTTTGGTCTTTGATATATGTTGGCACTTGTGTGAAGTTGATGCTGGGTCGACATCGGGCCTTACAGACTAGTATTTTGTGTTAAATGCCGTCATTTACATCTGACGAAGATACAGCTCACCAATCTCCAATGTACGAGTTGTCACAGCGAAACAGCTCACCAATTACCAGTATACGAGTTGTCAGAGCATTTCCATCATAGCTATCTAGATTTGTATCTAATACTGCTTATGCCGGTGCTAGGGGCCGTGTGGTCATATCATCCAAGTTGCCACATGAACAGGTACAATAAAAGCGTACCTGAGATACAGCACATATCACGAATTGTTAGATTCTTGGTATGTGCTTTAGAATAGGTTAACCAGAGGACTATTCTGTGAAGTCATGTGACGCAGTCAGTATGTCGGCACCTCTTCCCACTTCCCTTATATGTGTTGTAATTTATCATGAAATTGTGTCAAAATGAGGTTTGGAGTTTAAGGTTCAAGCATTAAGGTGTATGATTCCTTGAAGGTTTACTCCCAATAAAGTAGAATTGGTCCGTGTCAAATGAGTGCTTGTATTCCAACCTTTTTAACTATCGCAGGCCTTCAAGTGCCTCCTATATTTCCTATATTTTCCTATATTTTTGAGTCATTCCTATATTTTCCTATATTTTACTCAAAACCTCCTATATTTCCTATATTTTGACTTTTTCTCATGAAAACTTTCATCAATGCTCTGTAATGAGGAAATTCATTTCAGAAAAAAAAATTCGCTTCGCTTCGCTCGGCAAATATGAAAACATTTAGATCTCTATAATCTAAATCAAACAACAGAACAGGTCACCTGAAAAAGGCCACCACTATGACTGCATTCAGTCAAAGTAATTTGATTAAACACCACAAAACTACCAAGTTTGGAACATACAATGTAGTACAGACCTGTCTTACACTCCTTTATTTCCTATATTTTCCTATATTTTATTCAGAAAATTTCTATATTTCTCCTATATTTTTGCAAATTTCCTCCTATATTTTAACTGTGAGCCACTTGCAGGCCTGCTGTTGCGTATCGAGATCACCACTTAACAGGAACATTTATGAAGGCCTCAGGAAGATCCAGAGCTGATGTCTGTGAAACTAATAGATTGTACTAATGAAAAGGCTGAAACTTGAACCACGTATACCAGTTATGAGATAAAAGATTAAATGATTGCGTAACAGACCGAAAGTTTTAATGTTGATGCATTTGATATTATATTGTCACAAGATCAGACAGTCAATCTTCCGACATGCCTTTTGTAGATCACGCACACGCCCTGCGTCCCATCGTCCCAGCGCACGCTTCCTTCACTTAGCTTCGCAGATCGAACTAACTGCGATGGATATGTGTATTAGCCGTATGGATGGGGACGTCCCGGAAACCGGAGGCCCGATCCGTTGAACCCTTTTAGGCAACCCCCTAAGAAGAGAATTGTTTTTAATTTTTTATTCTACCTCTGTTTCGAGGAATAATCGAAGGCCAGTGGTAGGTGTTTGGAGTATGATATGTGTTCGATTTTGCCGCGAGTTTGATTTTAACTCAGTGCCGAATAAGGTGTTGCTCATAGGGACTATTTGGGTGCCTGTTCACGGTTTTCTCAAAACCGCCAAAAGTATGACGTCATTTATACGAGCTCGCATAACTTAAAATCTAGGTGGTCAACACCGTCCTGTCAAGATTTTTGTCAGGATGTAGCACTTGAATAAAACTACTTCTTTCCGAAATATGGAAGTTTAGACTGCAATAGGGAATCGGCGAGATATAATTACGTTAACATGGCCGTCAATTTAAATTGCAATAGTGGTCTTAGACCCGGAGTACCACGATGGCGCTCGCTCTCCACGCAAAGGTCTTTCGATTCATTTCGATGACTCTCCATACAGCGGTGTTGCCGCCAGGTGAAACCGTCTGCTCCTAATCTCGTTATGCCACAATATGGTGCGAATTTCTCGCGTATATTTTACGAATTCCTCGCCTATCTTTTATGTACGGCACAAGCTTGGGAGCTATTTAAACAGATCCTTGGCCCCTCGAACCCGAGGCTACTTCGGTAGATGCCAAGTCGGCCTGAGCGATCGATAGTGTCATTAACGGACATTGGTCGCTAGATCTACGACTAAACCTTAGCCGAGTTACCGGTAGACTGATACGTTTGTGGAACAGCTCAAGCCTCCCTTGATCTCTGGGAAACCCATCCTAGACATTCTAATACGGGCGATGGTCTCCAGCCTTGTCTCCAATCCCCGATTAATCATTCCCGCCACCATCAACCTTTTCTCACGGGCTAATTCTCCAAAAGACACGAGGATGGTCGAGAGCGGTATCAATTTTACCATTGTGTGATTAAAGCTGTATGTCTAATAGCGGATTAGTTCGTCTCAAATAAGATTATGTTTATAGTCATTCAGTGTTATTATTTACTCTGATAGCTTATACCATATCCAAAGGACTTGAATTATGTTAACATTCATCAGATGATATATTTGAATTAACTCGCTCTATACGTAGGGTGTCAGGAACTTTTAGGAATCATTTCCTGTGTTAACACCTCATGATTTTTATGCTTTTATAAAAAGTCAGTCGGTGCCATAATTCATGCACCCTTAATTCCCGCCTTTTCTATATGACCGAAATCCACTCGTTGCACAGCCTGGTACACATCAGTGACCTGCTGAAATCTCGATTAGTCTCGTTTTACTTCGTGATTCTGGGAATTTCTAAAACTCAAAGTCCCACGGAGTGCCAATCTCAACAGAGAATCATGCCTTCGTCATAGTGTGATGTGTATGGTGGGGTGCAAGCGGACGATACTCAAGCTGCCAGAAACTGCCGCCTCATTGTACTCGGTACACCTGCAAAGGACGGTCGATATTGTTGATGTCATTGCTAAACAGAGCGTTGTCCAACAGCTGACGGCATTGCGATGTCCTGATGAGTTGACAAACGACCAACTGTCGTCTGTATAATTTTGGAATTTGACCTAGTTTTTTCTGAAAATCGGGTTAAATTTCATTCATACTTGCACGTGTCGTCCAAAATCGATAAACATTTGGACTAAAACTTCTATTGACTATACATTAGTCATATATATAAAGACTCATCCCTGTGGAGAAACGCCTTATATTCAACTAGTTTGTTCGTTATAATTTAAGTTTTATTCAGCAACCTGAGTAAAGAGGATATCGTACACATCTTGTCACCAAAGACAATAAGGACGATCAACACCTAAAAAGGATGCAAGTGTCGTATCGGCCACGAAAATCTAATCGTGGTCCATATAAAACATCTTAGGTGTGAAATATAGTTTTGAGCATACTCGCGTTTAATCCCATCTTTTTATTTTTTTATTTATTTAATAGATTCACCAAGTATACGGTGAATGAATACTGAATTAGCCAGTTGTGAAATATATCCATATTATAGAAATTACTTTGTGTTGCAGCTATAGTTACTGTTCACAGCGGAGCCATGCCATTCCTCACATAGCCATTATTCACATAGTCACGATAGTAAACATTTGTATGGCTTATTACCAGTACTATGCTCTTTTTTACACTTCATGATCTTATTTTCAAAATAAGTAGTTTCATTCCTGTTTATAACACGCACCATCATGAGCATTGTGATCATGTCTATGGCTTTTCATCAGAGCGTATCAAACGATAATGTCTTTGGACGCAGCTAACTCGTTAATCCGTTCCGAATCATTGTTTTAGTGTTCGTCTGACATGAGCATGGTGAAGGGTTGTACGACCTTTCACCAATGAAAGTACTAAGTGGTAATGCCTTTCCACGCAGCTACGGTCTTCTCTTGTTAGCACGCAACTATTATGAATATGTCATTTGTATGACTTTCAATGGTGAGAGTAGAATGCATCTGTTCTAGTGATGGGCTTGTTGTGCTAAATCTATCAGTCATTTAAATCTTCACCCGCACAACCAGTATTAACACGATTGGCATTTGTATCTCACAGATCATTCGTGGTTTTTAATGGGTTGAAGTAAGCACATGTTTTGCTAACACCATTGAAAAGTGTTGAACGCTTCTCTCCTTTGGAAAACCATCTTGTGTCTTTATTATTTTTATTCCTTACACATTTGCAATTGATGCAACTGTCATATGAAATAGGTCTTTCGATTTTTGACACGACAATTCCTTTATGGACGACGGATGAATATTGATGCCCGTTCTGACCCCTGCTGTTGGATGGTATAGTATTGCAATTATTGTTTTTCTTAAAATATCACGGGATTCTCGTGGGTAAAAGTTCATTAAGTGCCAATACAGGTTAGAAATCTGACTGTAACCAGCCAGATCCCAAATAACCACCAGAGTCGGCGTAGTGGTTATAGAGCGTCCGCCGCGCAAGCGGGAGGTCATAAGGCGGATCCTGGGTCGAGTCATATCAAATACTTGACAAATGGAACTTGTTGCTTCCTCGTTTGGCGCTCAGAGGATAAACCAAGGACTGGTTAACCCGGTGTCAGGGTATATGTGACAGGGGGATAATCTCTGTGTCTACGGCATAGTGCTTCAGTGAAGCAGCACTGTTAAAGTGATCGTAAACCCTCAAGTAAAGTTTCCACCAAATAAAAGACCATTGCAAACAGTGTTGGAAAATATTTATTGTAATTTTGTACGATTTTATTACGCAGAGTAAACTGCAAATAAAGCATGGTATTCTATTGTGGTCTGTTGCAAACATATCTAGGTCCAGTGACGTCACACTGCCTTAATACATATATGCACTTTCCAATGCTTGATTCAAGCTTTATGTGTGTATACTTTGAGTTTCAACACAGACTCACTGTTCCAATGTGCATGTTTCACCAAAATCTGGGATATGATAACTCATAAGTATCACGTCAATTTGAATCTAACATTTAATTTCCCAGATTTTGATGAAACATGCCCATTGGAACAGTGAGTCTGTGTTGAAACTGTTCGCAATGGTCTTTCATTTGATGGAAACATTACTTGAGGGTTTATGATCACTGTAAAAGCGACACTCTAAAACACCACTCGTGTTTTGTAGATCGGTAGATGTAAATCTGTATGGTTTTGATCAGATGTAAGCGATACTCCCATAGTTTCTTTTCATTGCCGAGGCATGCTTTCAATGCCTTCCGTAGAATGTAGAAGATGGACATTGATAATTGAAGAACGGGCAAAACGGATAATTATATCTCATAGGTAATGGACCGTCGTTCCGCTGTACATTATGACAGCGTTATCGAGGTTACTTCCACGCAGGTGACATATGTATCTGTTGCGGACCATTGTTTCTAAAGTGTTCCACCGGCGGTCATATATCCTTTTCAACACAATGAGCCTCTGCATACCTTATCACTTGTGTGGGATCATAATTGTGTCCTTTGAAGTTATTTGCCGACAATATGTTATGGGAGAGTGACTATTTGTTCCTTTCGTTTTAATTCAATTCATAATTCAATTAAATTTATCGCCGAATGGAAAATTTAACCCACACGAATCTTGGTTTCCTGAATGCGCTATATATTCTGATGGATGGATCGGTTCAGTATAACGTGAGTTTCTAAATCTCTGAATTCTGATAGCTAAAACGATGGCCAATAAAATAATACTAAGAATCCTAAAAAATATATATATTCCAAATATAGATATCCTTGAAGTTGCCATTTTTAGATCTTCTATTTATTCTGAAATTCGACAGGTATCAAGAATACACTCCGAAGACGACGGCGCAATCGGAAATAAAGCTCTATCATTGAGCTATTTAATTGTTTTCCCCGTCAAACTGTCATGACAAATATTTGATACACACTCAATCTCGGAGGCTCTTCAACAGATATAATTGTGTGCTTTCTGAGATAGACAGAAAGTGATTTATTCCAGGTTATTTTCCTTTATTTGTAGGACAGCTGACCTGTGCAAATCTGTATAAACCACGCTGGTTTCTCCATAAATTAAACTATGGTTTATTAGGCTTCCATGCCAGAAGTGGCTTGAAGCCGACCATTATCGCTTTTCTTATTCTTTTCGCCAGATTATGTTCAAAATTTCTATTTGACACCGCGGAATTGAACTGAACATGATGAGGACCTATGAAACCTAATGCTTGTCCCCAAAAGAAGCCCATCGTAACCATATTGGATTTATCCGGAAACATTTCCACATCTTCTTGTCAGAATCGATCGATTGGCATTCATGATCGATGGGGTTGGGTTTTCCCAGGGGGTTCATGAAAATACTTGATAGAATATGGCCGCCATCAGCCGAGCAAAATTGTTGAATTCTAACGCTTGATTTAAAATATGTACGACAACACAGCAATCAAGAATATTGGGGTGTCAGAGCAAAGAAATATCCCCGTTACGGAGAAAAGGCCGATAGATACGGCTTTTGGGGAAAATTTCAGTTAATCGATGTCATTGAAATTTGATGTTCTGGATGCGTTTACGTGCCGAATGTTTGGTCCATTTGGCGAACTTATCGGATGACTTCATTTCACCAAATAACTCTCTTCTTCCAAACATCTGAACAGATCTGTGTCTAACTTGGCATGGTCGATGGCCTTGGGCCATTACCCGAGGATTGTGAATTTTTATTCCACAAAAAATATGGCCGCCATGGAACAATCACATTTGACTTGTTATATGTTAGACGAATCAAATGTCTGAGTGAAAGCGTTTCGTCACAGGTGCATTCTCGGCTCAGCGACGAACGATGCCATCGCAGATACTCGCAGGCCAACAAAAAGTAGCTACATTTATTGATTTCAACATCAGTATATACATTGATTTTATATCCTGTGTGCACTTAAACTAAACATACATGTTTACTGTCTGGGTTTGTTCATATTTGTTGCTGTGCAACTCGGTCCATTAGACTATTGTAACAGTGGGTACTTTTCTTCTATTTATATTCTGTCATACAGTATTTTTATTTGCTTTGCATTTAGTTAGCATTAAAAGTTCAAACTATATAAACAATAATTAACTGTACATTGGGAGAAACAGGATATCAGAGATACCACCTTGAAGAAGTTTAGCATTAGGTTGGTCCCTATATCGATCCATAGATCGGAATCTTCAGTCATGGAAGGCGCGAAACGACTTCAAATCACGTTATTAAGGGCCATTGTATTCTTGGTTCTGAGAATAAACTTCAATTCAAGGGGTACTGATTTAACCCTACTTGGCCTGGTGGGGCCCCCCCCCACCGTTGGTTTTTCTCCTATTTTCGGAACGTCAAAAATTTGAAGTTCAGACTCCGTGAGTTTTTAGGTTATCATATTGGGATCATTTTGAGCCTATTTGCATGACCCTCGAGCAGACGATCATGGGAAACTTCAATATGGCGGCCATGTGGGGTACCACAAAAGTGATATTTGCGTCAGATTTCTTCAAAATTTTTGCTTTTCTGCATGGGAAAAGCGGTAACACCTATTTTATTCCATATCAGATTATTATTTACTAATTCATCACGCAGGTTCTGTGAAGAAAACAGATAAGTAATAAATTCGAAAATTCCGACCGAAAAAATGTCCAAGAAATGCCTTTTTTTAACTGTGATATCATCTTGGTGGCTATGTTGAATTTTTTTTTACATTTTCTTGTAGAGCTTGACCCAAAGATATGGTGTGGTAAGTTTCAGCTCTCTAGCCTAGGGAAAGCGGAAATATATAGCCCCCCCCCCCCCCAACCCAGGCTGCGGTACACCCCAAATCGTCCAGGCCAGATAGGGTTAACATTGACAATACCACAGAAATAGGAAACTGGGCCTGATAGAGGCGTTCAAAATACAACAAAACCGAACAACTTTGAAGATTTTATAGCCCCAAACTTAGATAGGCATCTACGAACAAAAATTTGACCGACTGAAGGTTACAAATAAATAAATCCAGCATTAATCCCATTGTAAATGAATAGCTCGTTGTCTCCCCTTGGTCTGACGTCTCCAGGTTAAAGAAAATTACCCCCATAATTGGAGATAATAATAGTCGTTTGTGCCCAATAAAGTCAAGAATATATCGAAATAAGAGACATCCGTCATAGGCGACAATGAATTATCTGCATCGGATTGTATTGAAAAATTGTCGTCTATCTAATTTACATAATAATACACGACCTGTTCTGTTTTCTATTAGAAATTAGAATATGAAAACTTTCACTGGAAAATCACTGTTACGACACGTAACAATATAAGCTAATTCGCCTGAAGATTTTGTACTGCTATAATTTTTTGTCGTTACGGAGATAGAAGCAAAAAAACAGCAAGTGCTTCCCCCCCCCCCCCACACACACGGCTACAGAAGGCCATCTTGGGGCGTCCATGAATATTATACAATGTACCTGAGGACTTAAGTGAACCATCGATAGGTGGTCACGGTTGGCTATCATGTGAGTGCAACTCTAACCCCCAAGATTTTATTTTCAAAACCAGCGAAACTCTCCGGTTTTCCTACATGCCTCTTCGTTTTCAAGTACGAATATGGTAATACCCTTCGCGAGAAGATTTTTGGTTAACCACAGACTCCATTCTATGGAAATGTGATCACATGGGATGAACTTGGACCAATGCCATTGGATAGAGATAACATTTGAGGCTAAGACAAGGATATATGCAGCTTCGCAACATCAGCAGTTGCGAATCGCCTATTGTTCTTATCCAAAACCAAATTCGATAGACTCCTGGTATAGGGTTTTTCTGCAAGATTGTCTCAATATTTCCTCATTCCTCACCGAAATCTATGACCACATCTTGTCTAAAAAAATTTCAAACACGGACGAAACATGGCGCCGCTGATTAATCTTGTGTGCATAATGTCGCTACAAGCCATATTACTCGCGTTTTAGATGCCGAGCCCGATTTCTGGGTTGTGTTACTAAACATAGCACGGCTGTAGGACCTTCCTCTTACCGTCTACCCAAGGGTTTGGAATCTGGAAGATCGACAACATAAATCGATACCCAGTATCCCATGCAGACCGATAGCTATAGCCTTATTCAAAGAAGGAATGCAAAACGAACCTGACTGCCCTATATATCGGTTTGCTGGTGTAACCAAATCGCTGCACCAGTCTTCCGAGAAAATGAAAAGGCTCACGTCTCTAATGTTTTATAATCTGTCATCGTGTGGTTGCCATACACTCTTCATAGTTCAAGATGCAGTCTTGAATAAAAACAAGAGGACGACCATTTCCGCGGTTAACGCGTGATGATGAGCTTGGAGAGTGCCGGATCCCATGGCATACATTATTAATGGCAGCACATGCCGCGTATATAGTCGCATTAGATTAGAGTGCTTTCCGGAGAGATATAGGACTGGCTCAATGATTTAGGGCCTAGGCTATGTATTTGTTTTCAGTAGTGAAGGTGAAACAAAATGAACACGCCATAAATCAAAGGGTTTTAGCTTCCTCAAACTGTGCCATGTCCCCTTATAATGTTCCCTTGCATATCTACATGTAGCTGTCACTACAGGAACATGTCGATAATTCTTTGCTCAACAAATTGACAACATGTCCGTCTTATGTCTTAGTTTACTGAGAAATTGTCTCTGGTTGACCGAAACTCCCGAGGGTTGAAATCATAGAAGCGCAATAGTAGGAACCGCAATGGCCCAAGGGTTTAGGCGGCGGGGGGGTGGGGGGTGGGGGGTGGTCGTGTGTGTGGGGGTACGAGGTACAATGTGTGTTGTGCTAGCCTGATCTGCGTACATGCCAATGGCACCAAGTGTATACATGTATTATTGAGTTCAGCATGAATATACTAACTAGTTCCACATCGATTGTATGTCTATGCATATATACTGTCTGGGGTTGTTCCAATTTGCCCGTATGCCATTTGGACTATATAAGTAATATAAGGAGTATATCTGTTGTATATATTCAGATTATCCTGCTTTGCAGACAGGACATTCGGGGAAGGAGGGAGCAAATTATGTCGTGCTACCCTGATCCTTTCTCCCGGAGCCCTTCCCTTCTACTGTCGATCTTCCCATAACCGGTAGACGAGATCTAATGCCCCGGTCTCAAATATTGAAGTGTCCTTTTAAACCCCCCTCCGTCTCCACAGAAAACACAATTTCAGAGGCCATGTCATTTTAAGGCAATGAGAAATAAGTGTAAATTTCGTGCCATTGCCTTTTAAGAGTGATGACCAGGCATTTTTGATGACATACTTTGTTGTATTGATGGCATCGTATTAAAGATGGCGTAAAATGCAGCCAATCAATGGCTTATTTGTGTCACACGTATCTGATTCTACTAACCAACCAATATACAGAACTCAGTGACACTTTCTGTTTATCCAGTACCTCTGTTGTGCAAGTCTCCTCTTAACACTCATTGCGGTGATGATGGCTCTCATCCATCTGTTTTCGTCATACATTTCGCCAGCTAGATGGCTATATTGAAGACTCATGAAGGTGAATTCGCTTACCTGTTTATGTACCGGTATGCGCCACTGCACAATGTGGCTTTATAAGTATTGTGAAATATCGTGAGGAATATATGTTGCTTTTGAGTTGATTAAAACTGTCGCTTTCTATATTATAACTAATATTGGAATTGTTGGACTAATGGCAGAACCACACTGGGTCGATAATTATTCACGCGTAAACCGCTTTGTTAGATAATCTGGGCTCAAAAGGTGATCCACTATTCATGTATAATGAAAGATTTCCCCAGAGTTCTGAGTGTCGCATTCCCAAATTCATGAAATCACTCCCATATTCATTGATGAGTATTGGGTTACCGCTATATCATACCTGTCGCTGATTCCAGTGAATAGTGTATGTCCGTTGTGAATGTATAATAAACCTTACATTCAGGATTGGCCCCGGAATGTGCACGAGTCCAATTTGATTATAACCAGACTCACTCAGTCTCTGGCGTAAGTGGATCTCACCCTCCCCGTATCTCAAGACTGTTCCTGTTCGAAATCATGCAGAAATCCCGGAAATTCCGGACTCTCGTAAAAGAGTGCCAATAACATGAATTCAAATTTCAAGGACGCTCGAGGCAAAAGAATCGAGTAAACTGACGTCGAAACCGTAGAGCTCCTTCTTTCGCAACTTAGTTTGGATAATGTTTGGAAAAAATACAAAGCAAATTTCAGTCACTCATAATTATTCATCAATATTCTTGAAGATAAAGGGTAGATCTTTTTTTTTTGCTCTAGCAAGGCAATACTAATTTTGTTTATTTTGAAACCTGTCAGTTTCGCGTGACCAGATCATATCCCTGTGAGTTGGTTGTGCGAGAAGACGTTTTCCTATCATACAATGTCATTCCGCGTCATACGTTGCGTTGACTGGTCAAGTATGATGTATCCCGAAAGAGTTATGTTCGTGTCTGATGGTCACCGATGAAGGATATGAGATATGAATCCTCGAGATATGAAGAAGGTCAGATCCAGTAAAATGAATCGGTTCCTGGGTGAGTTTTTAATCAGATTGATCAGCGTCGATCCTACCTCTCTACTCTCGTATGTTCGACGCTGATTTAAGGAGCGTAGGTCATGAGGTGAAAACTGATTTCCCAACACAGAAACAACACTTACCAGTTGATGGTGTACTGAGAATTAGACGGCCCACCCTGCATGTTGAGATGTACCATAACCCGCCAATATGCAGATGTTGTCTCTATGGGTTTCCTAGATGCCTATTCCATATCTCAATTGTGGAATAGCGCTTCTTCGTCAGAGCCAGCCAATGGAGCAAAATGAAATAAACACCGATATTTGCATTATTGCAGACCTATAGGGATCATATAGGTGGCAAGAACATGAAACATTTCTGGGAATAATTGGTCCTTGTGTAGGAATAATGCATCGAAACACTCTCCGGCTCATCCCCTGATGAAGATAATTTTAGCAGCATTCTTGGTATTTATTAGGATCGTATTCATGCGTTTTCGCCGTTATCCAATAAACAACTGAGAATGCTCTTTTAAACCAAAGAAGCTTCGAGCAAATATGTCACACCACGGTAACAAAAATATTGTCGATCATTTTCCGATGTTAACTGTGTTATAACTATTAATTCCTGATAAGTGATTATATTTCCTTGAAGGCCAAACACACAATTATTTCAAAGTGGATTTTATGAAGTAATGTGGAAAATAAAGGGACAGATGTTGTTATTGTTTTTAACCTTGTAATTCACTATCGATGGTTATTAGTCTCTGGTGCCAAACCTGAAATTTCAACATGATACTACCACTGAGTGTTACTTATTCCCTTATGTTTGATATGATTGTTCGTGGCGGGTGAAAATACACATTATTCCCCACATGAAGGATTCGTTTTGCTAAAGGAAAGGCAGAAGGCCCCTATAATTTGACTGTTATATTCCTTAGCAATGGCCTCACTGTGGCCACTTAACACCTGCAAGTCCACTTCTCTCGTGGTGATTCCCTTCTAGCTGATGGCCTGCTCCAGTATTAAGTTATGGTGTCCATCAAATTTTCGCGCTCTCCTCAGAACCTTGTGCACTCGAAAATATAATGTTTTCGGGTACGTTGCATACACTACATTCTGCTGAAGAGTGGTTTATATTCAACTTCAGTTGATGATGCTTCAGCTTTGTATATGGCCACAAAGCATTTTATTGAGTTGACCCTAATTTTTCCCCTTGTGTTTGTGAAAGAAGTTTCTGGGATTCGTTCCCTTACCGAAATATGCAGGTTGTGGCAAGTTGCGGCGAGTTTGCGGCAAGCTTGCCGCAATCTGATCAGTGTGTCAGAACTGTTGGGCAGTTAGCTAGCGGCATCCCAATGCCAGAACAAGACAAGAGTGTGCCGCTAGCGGCGCACAGTGCGCAGAAGGTGTGCCAGAACCAAACTGTTTGCCACTAGCGGCACACAGTGCACCGCTAACGGTACACAGTACGCCGAGAGTGTGCCAGAACGAGAGTATGCCGCTACCGGCACACTCTGCATGGAATGTGCTGGAGTGAAGATTTACTAGCTGTTATCAGTTAACCCAATAATCAGGTCTAGGAACTTTTGACCCCAACATTTTCAAACTGTATAGGAAACTATCCAGACTATATGAGCGTAGGAATACATCACAGAAGGAACTATACAGAATAAGTGTACCACATTGTGCCAGATAGTTTGAAGTTATAGTTATTAGTGGAATGTTGTCAGAATGAACAAGTAATTCTGAGACAAGAGGTCATTGCAGGATTCTAATGAACATGGTACACAACCTTTCCTATCAATGGACTACTTATGGTGCACATGAATACATATGTAATTTAGTTCAGGACTTTCAAATCTTGGCAGTCAGTGATGGTGGGAGAGAATAAATGTTTTGCAACCATGATGAGTTGTTCCTGCATAATTTATACAATTCTCTGCCTTGCTGGTCATAGATGTACATGATACTACAGTTTGTGTTGTCTGTTTGAATACAAATCAAGTTTGATTATCGTACATGCTAGGTCAGTGGTTTCTGTAGTAAAAGTTCGGTCTGTCGTGTACATGTTTTGCATTGTGTTTCCTTAAGTTCATTCATTAGTCTTGGAGAATACATGTAGCATGCACTTTTGCCCAAAATTGTTAGTTTTATTTATCCCTAATCTGTGATATACAGTTCCAGAAAAATTCAATGTTAATATTGTGTTCTCTATAAGAAAGAACTGTTTATGTGCATATTGTCTGTTCAGATTCCATTGCATGATTTTAAGTACCAGGTACAACAGTTTGAGTAGAGTATTTGGCACTATTCACGTGAAGGTCAGGATGATGTCATTCTGACCATCACCATAACAATATTAATAAGCTCAGAAGAGTGTGCCAGAAGGCTGCCGGAATAGTGTGCCGAAAGGCTGCCAGAAGAGTGCGCCAGAAGGCTGTTGGAAGAGTGCGCCAGAAGACTGCCGGAAGAGTGCACCAGAAAGCTGATGGAAGAGTGTGCCAGAAGGCTGCCGGAATATATAATCAGTTTGCGGCAAGCTTGCCGCAATCTGTACAGTGTTCCGGAAAGCTCATTTGCATGTGAAAAACTCTGTTGCGGCAAGCTTGCTGCAAACTTTCCGGCACACTGCGCGCGGTGAGGTTGCCGGAAAGTTTGCGGCAAGCTTGCCGCAACCAGTGTGCCAGAAGAATATTATTTCGGTAAGGGTTTTCTTTATTGCTCTCTGGGTGTATTTGAGAGTTGAGCCTCTGTTGCTACAGCCTTCGCACGCTCATCCGCAATCTCAGTGCCTCGGATACCTCTGTGTGCATGGCACCAGTGGCATATGACCACCATGTTTGAAGACCGCTGCCGCCCTAATAGTACCACTACCATCAGCTCTATTGCCAGGGATGTCGTAGGAAATACTGGAAACTTTGGCTGCCTGACAGTTTGAAAAATTGGATTTACATCAGCCGCGGCTAAGGTATCTGACACAAATTCTAATCCGAGCCTAATACTCACAACTTCTCCACTATATCTGTTGACAATTGCACTTTGAAGACATACAGGGTTACAGTTGAAACCCCTAAGGAACATTGTCCTTGTGTTGGCAGTGTTGGGTTATCAGAAGATTTGGATTTGTAACCCATGTAACATAACTTTTATTTCACTATCAAATCAGGGCATCGAAGCCAGCTGATGGACTTTGTGTTATTGAAAATTCTTGATTGAAATTATTGGCTTCAACTTTGATTGAGTATGGCTTGCCACTTTGGAATTGAATGGGCTGATTTGGGTATAGCTGGCGTATAGCTTTAAGAATGTTTTGCAATGTTCATTCTTTCAAGTACATCGAATAACCTTTTGTAAAATTAATGTGGTCACTTTATTGACTTTTGCTTTTACTGGCGTCGGTGGGTTTTATTATGTTACAAGAGGCCAAAGGTTATCGTTCAGCATACAAATTCTCCTGTTGCATTCTAGTATTAGGATTTATACAAGCCGTGAGTCGTGCTTTATCGGAATGGTCTCATTAGTATTGCCTTTGACAGAGATAATACCGGTAGTAAGCCATGCATACTACATACACGACCATGTGGGACGTATCGATTATCCTGGAGAAGGCAGCACGGCTGACTGCACCGCCGGCTGATACGGCGCCGATACCTGGAATGGAACCTCCAGGCACAAGTGAACTACACGCAGCTCCAGACATGGCAGAGGACGTCACAATACAATGCAACCCCAGTCATATCGGCTCAACTGTTTGCCCAATATAACCAGCGCTCTGTTTCAATAAATCGATATATTGACGTTCTCGTGCGGTATTTAGCCCTTGGTACTCGGGACTATTGTATTTGAATGTCATTATAGCGATGCTGTCAAAAGAAAACATATCTGTTCCTGCTTATACGATAACATACATATATGTAGATGATACAATACACTGGTCGGATCATACCGAGGACACTATAGTGTATATATACCTTTGGGCTGCGTTGATGCATCAAAACCACAGCTTTGACAATGTGGTATACAAGCACATTCTCGGATTACCAGTTTTATATGAATGTTTTATGATGCATACATACGTTTTTAAGTGGCTCCCAAAATTACACATTTTCCACAAAGTTTTTTTTTTTTCCAAGCAGCGATGATATGTTACACAGATAGGATATGATCCTATCCTATCTGTGTATAGGATATGATCCTATCCTATCTGTGTATAGGATATGATCCTATCCTATCTGTGTATAGGATATGATCTTATCCTATCTGTGTATAGGATATGATCCTATCCTATCTGTGTATAGGATATGATCCTATCCTATATGTGTATAGGATATGATCCTATCCTATCTGTGTATAGGATATGATCCTATCCTATCTGTGTATAATACACTTCAACAGATGTAACCCACCTTGTTTATTTCAATGAAAGACATCATCATTTTCCAGGGCTTCAAGACAGACGTGATGATGATGATGACGTCTTTGAATGTCATCAATGTGTATTGATATACTGTAGTTTGAAGTGAAATTGACCCCGAGGAGAATTTCTGGGAAACTGTTGTCACGCTCATTCCAGCTTCTGTTTTGTATGAGAAAGAAAATGGCGAACCAGGGCTCTAGGATATATAGCAGATACTATCAGGTCTCAGATAATATTGTATGCATTGTCTCGTGAATCTTACATGGAGTATGAACCAAGGAGTCTATAGAATACGCCTTCAATCTCCCGATTTTACGTTTTCTGATCGTGCTTGCATGGTGATAATATAAATGGGAACTTACTAGCAGTTGATTCCGTGTATCATCGACTGGGCCAGATTTGATCTAAACGAGTAGATTTCCTTCTAAAACTGTTGTCGTAATGCAGTTCTCTGGAAAAGATCAACCAAACTACTGCCACTTGAGGGTTCAGGCACAAAGAAGAACAGTGATATATTCGTTGCATTTATTGATAGTTCTATATTTGTGTCATTTTCTAGAACCCCATTCAGTTACATTGCATTGTGATTAACATGAACACAAGGTTATATATTCGTTATATATCTTACAGACCGTCAAAGATTATGTCGCTGACATTTTGCCCATGTTGAAGTGAGATTGTAATGAATAAACGACCTGAACTCTCTAAAAAAACTTGAGTGAACTGTTCCACTCAAGTTTAAGTGAAATGTACCTGTTCACCCAAACCTGAGTTACTCAACTTCATCTACTTTTCATTCAACTTGAGTTGAAACCGCTCAAGTTTACTTAACTTGAGTGGAATCAATTTCCACTCTTATGCTTGAGTGAGTGTCACTCCAGTTGAGTGCATTTAACTCAAGTTGAGTAAAAAGTAACTCAAGTTGAGTGAAAATCTCACTCAAGTATTGAGTGAGATCGAGTGAGATCAATTTCCACTCTTACTTGAGTGAAATTTCACTCAACTGTTTTAGAGTGTAATTTGGTGAGAAGAATACTTAATGACATTGATCAGGATTTAACTGACATATTAATTGAAAACATGTGAACCGCTAATTTCCTATAGCTAATGCGTTGCTTTCTTAGATTATTCATGCTCCTTTATAGTTTCGTACAACGAGGGTCTGCACTCTCAGAAATATTCAGGGAATAATCCTGAATAGATCAGGTTGCACATCCACAACTCAATTTCAGGGATTTTACCTGAAATCCAGGGATAATTTCCTGAAAGTCAGGTATATCAACCATGAATTAAAACTAAATTACCTGAATTTTGGGGGATTTTACGTACCTGCATAGGGTCGGGAACTTACTAATCAGGGTGATAAATTTGCCTGAATTTTAGAGAAAATTCTCTCATTCAGGGATATTTTTCCTGAAATTCAGGTAATCGGCCCTGAATTCCTGAATTTCAGCCAAAATCCCTCAAATTGAGTTGTGGATATACAATCTGATCAGTTCAGGACTTTTACCTGAATATTTCTGAGAGTGTGGTAATGTCAGATCTGACGATTAGCATAAGATTTGGTTGGAACATAAGATATATAAAACATGAAGCAAATGTAGTAGATACAAGATATCTATACTCCGGACTGCTTTTTTGTGGACGTTGGGGTGGCGGAGTGGTAAAGCGCTTGCTGGTGTGGTGGGTTCTAATTCCATACGGAACTCAGCATTACTGGAACTATCTGTGCTTTACCAAGGAAGTGTTGTCTCAAAATAATTGGATATTGATAAAGGAAAAAAAAGAAATTTTGGTCAATTAAATGCACAACATAAAACTCAGCATTAGAACATCTTTTCATAGCATCTCGTGTTCACATCTGTGCTCGCAACTCAGTAGTCGAGCGGTAGGCCTAATAAGTTCATTGACCGCTTTTTCAAACCGGATACGTTTTGGGGACAAATAATCGATAAAGTCATTAAATATGCAAATATTGCGTAAAGAAATTGATAAAGGCGGCGTTAAACGTTAAATATGTATAAGTAATTCATTTGCAAACGTGACAGATTAACGCATATGATCTATACAGAAATCCTCTCGTGCCACGGTCGCCCACGTTTTGTTGTTTGGAGGGTCTGTCGATTTCCAGCTGCCCGAAAGCTCCTATAACGGCATAGATTATCAGAAAAGTCCTGGAGAATAAATGGTCACCCTTACTAGTCCGGCCATCGAACAGGCCTGCTCGATTCCCGGGCCCGTTTTGTATTCATTACCAGTATTGAGCTTCAGTTGAGCAAATCAGCCTTGCCAACGAGTTTGTTTCTCTTTCCCTGGACCCTTCGTTCGAATTTGCTTACAATCACGCCTCTTTAGAACTGTGAACTTAAATCGGTGGACGAGGATTTAAAAGCTGGCACGCTGGAGAGAAAATACCTTTAATCTTGGTGTTCAGACAAGAAAATAACATCGACGACCCCTGTCAAAATAGCGACATCTACATTCAGAACAACTCCGGTCAAAGGGCCACGCATGTTCTGAATTCTAGTGTTTCTGGTGCTATCCAATGATCGATCGTACGGCTGAGCCCCGTCCCAGAGCCTAGTAGGGAGGACAGGACCGCATGGCTCTGGTTTCGAGGTTGACTATCGATGACTTGGGGGCCGAAATACAATACAATACAATACAATATGTTTATTGCACGACTCGTAAAATGGTACAAGTATGGCAAACAAAACAATATAATTACTATGGTACTTTAGCAACGTAGTAATTATTAATAGTATGGTTTGAACCAACAGTGTGGGTTAGTAGTAATTCTAGGACATAACATAGAAGTTGCCAGTGTGTTGATGTATAAACTCTAATTAAGAAGTGTCCAGCCGGTTTTTTGATGGAGGGTTAAGGTTGAGCCGTGACTGGTACATTTGGTGTACCAGTCTTCCTATTTTTGAAGCATTGTCTCAATACAATGTTATTTGTAACGATTAAGGGAGGCAACCTGAGCTCTTTCCGATAGAGGTCGCTGTGTGCTCAAGATGAAAATGCGCGAAAAAGAAACTTGAAAGTCGAACACAAACATAACTGTTTCCCAAAGTCAATTCTTGCCGGGTCTTACAGAGAATGGAGGTTACACAGGCTAAACGAACGAACCCGGGATCGGTTCCCCGTGAACATGGACAGACAGACTGAACAAGAAGAGTGACACGAAGGCTGTTGAAAACTGGGATCTCCATAATGACTGTCATACAAATTGCAATAACATTATGCACCAGCAAGACAATCATTGAAAATACAACTTGTATCTGGGACTGGTTGTATGAAGAACCGTAACTTGTTTTTACGGTCACAAGGATGTTATTCATAAGAGATGCCTCTCTTTGAACTTTGAAGGGAAAGCTGTTTATTGCACTGAACATGCACAATAATTGTTGTCCATGACACTCCACCATGTCAGTATTAAACAGGCTGATTTGTTGACAATTGGGCTGACCATGAGCAAATAAAATATTGTATTTGAATATAATGTTTTCAGTTTTTTCTAATTAGGCATTGTAATGATGTCAGATCTGTCAGTTAGACATTGTGACCATACCTCATAAAGGAATGGATGCTGCTTGGTTGTTGTTGTCATGGTGCCGAAGGCCAGAATTTGATGCAGAGCCATATCCAGAGTTTATTTGGGGACACCCTTTCTTGCCTTTTTTGGGGCGCATTTGTATGTATTTGGGTACATTTGTATATAAAAAGCATTAAAATTGGCTGTAAAGTTTGGGCGCTCATACCCCTTAACAGGTATCAAAATGGCTCTGGATATGGCTCTGTGATGTGCGTTTCTTCAGTGAGTTGATTGATATTTCACATGGAGGTATTAATACGGAAGGAGGCACACATTGGGGTGATGAAAGGGTTCAATGTACGATGCCGACACAGCGGGGTATAGCGGATTAACCTGAGGGATTATAGCTGGCTCGGCCATGTCTGCCGTTGATTCGGTAGCATTCGATTTCACGCGCATGCGTGCTATGGACTTGCTGTCGACCTATTAAGCGTTGTGTATTCGAAGTGGCTATTGCCAATTAACCTCCCGTTGAGTTGATCACCGTCAGGCGATCAGAGCCATTGTCAAGTCGTAGAACTGCATGTAGTTTGTGTAAAACAGTTTTTGAATTTTTGAAAAGACTTGGACCCAGGGCTTGTGTTTTGAGGCGAGTGATTAAGGTTAAAGGATACAATCACTCGCCTCAAAACACAAGCCCTGTGGACCACTTGAATTACTTAATATATTTTATCAACATGAGAAGTTCCATGAGTAGAAAACATCTCCAGATTTTGTAACGGAACGTACACGTGCCCGGTTAATGATTTATGCAAGAAGTACTTGTCCGTAAGAATGTCTTTTATTTGATGACTGATTCTCAGCTTACAAATGCAAATGAAGTTGTATAGCATGAGATATAATGCAATATAAAAACAAAACCTTATAATAATATCTTTGTGAAGTATAACGAGAAAATTGTGTGCAATAATCATGATAATTGAAACAAATTATATTCTAAAAGCCTACCAATATCAGATAATTCATATTCCAAGACTTTCATATCTGTAAGATGGATTGAATTGTGATTAATATTGTAGTTTGGGCCCCTTTCCATACGGATTTCGCGGCCCATCAACTCAATCAGGCATCGCTGTGTGGTTCAAAGTTATGTGGAGTGATGGATATCTCTGTAGTCTTATACTTTCGCAAGGTAGCTTTGTACTTCGTCAGTTTCATATTACATCGGTGACAAATGTGTGATGGATGTATGCTGTAAACATCCTCTTGGACATCAATACCACAAGCCTGGTGAATTTGTTTCTCGAATTTATGTTTGAGGACTGCTTTTCCTTTCTCTGAATACACCATCGGTTCCTGCACACAAGCGACGGCGTATCCGCAGCTGTTCCATGTGCAGATCCATTATCCTGGTTGTCTGTGGAGGAGTTGAAAATTGTAATTTTATTAAAATGTGTTGCATTTTATGTATTTATAGGTATACTGTATCATCAGTTCATGGAAGTAATGAGCTTTGTAAGCTTAACTGGTGTACTATTCCTTAATAGCAATCGTTTGTATACAGACTAGAGGTTATTTCATTTTTTTCTCTTTTTATAAAACGTTTCAATAAACTGTCTCGATTTCAAGACAGATGGTTTATTTTAAAGCATGATAAATTATTTTAAAGAATGAAAAAATAAACTTACAGTTATATTCCAAGGTACTTTGGAAACACGTGAAAATTGCGCCGTAAGACTGTACTACGTTGTATCATGAGTAGATTGCTTTCGGAATTCCGTCGGCAAGTTATGAGACGTACGAAAGACATTTTCCACTTTTATAGCGAATATTTTTGGTATCACTCGGGCCGATTCTCAAGCGATGTGTTAATTAACATTTCCTGCTTCCAAAGAATTAAGGAAACTATGCTATTGATACCGTGCTGGGTATTCATTAATATATATTCATTAAATTGATGTTAAATATCGCTAGTCTGGCTTTAAATATAAAAAGTGTTCTTTTCCCATTGTGAGGAACACCGCATGTATATATTTTTCGTGGTATTGACAATAATTTGTCCTGGCTTGAGTAATATCTTTTTCTTGATTATAAATACCTGCAGTCGCAATCTTCTAACTGCAAAACAATAACATTCAATGGGCCTGTATCTCAAAAGCGACTGTTAAACGATCGCACTGCTAATTGTGTATTCGCGGATTACTCGCCGAGCAATCAGCTCCCATCAGCTTTGAAATACACAAACGGACGCCGGGTCATTACTTAATAGCTTTGTTGAAGCGTCAAATACGGAGAAAACGCTGAAGTAATGCTTGCTAAATCTCGTTTTATTCTAATTCAGGTAAAGCCTCCCAGAAATGCTAAACACGAGGATATAGATCTGTTTACGATCTTTAACATAAGCATAACTTTTTCCCGATTTGAAATGCGGAAAGTGTGTTATTTTGTCATTAAAAGTGTGCGATTTTCATAGTTTGGCAGAAGTCACCATGTATTTCAAATGGAGAAATATATATATTTTCAATCGCTAATTTTGCACGAACGGGATAAGCCTCCCGTAAGAACCATAGATTTTCCGATTCCTTATAGTAATAGCAACTCGCTCACATTTTTGGGTCATGTTTGGAAATGCGGAAGTTAGCATAAAAGGAGAAAATACAATATAGATAGAGAAATGACAGCCTGTTTTCAAAGTCCCGTAGCTCAGCACAAATCAGACATACAGCCATGATTCAAATATTGTCATAAGGGAAATTATTTCAAATAAATAAACATGTCATATGCGCATAATTTTCACTTTGTGATTTTAATTTTTGGAGACTGCGCATGATGACACCGTCACTTCCGGCCATTTCTAATTTAACAGAAAGAAGTCGCAGGATCAGAGAGCGGCATCGTACATTGAACATGAAAGAGACGCAGCCCAGCTGGACGGCTATTCAAACACAAAAGCTCAGCGGGCGTGAGCGCTGGCCAGTCAGTCCTGGCTTGTGGAACAGTGCCTCCTTCCGTATTAATACCTCCATGATATTTCATTAATATTCTCAGACTTGAAGATGGAGAGGGTGTGCCGGAATTGAATGGAGGAATTCTTTGGATTGTTTGATGAACTGGGGAGATAATATTCATAATTATAGCTAAGCATATTCATTCCTCATATTTGTTTGTCGTAGTAATTAACCCATGGATTTTTTTCTCTACAAAGATGAACAATATATATATATATATCTATATAGATAAATAACAGTTGAATACCTGCCCAGGATAATATATAGAAAAGAAAATAAAATAAAATGACACTGACAGCTGGAATTCGTCGTTACCGGTTTCACCACATCATCGGTGGCTCATCAGACGTTTAATGACTTTGAATTAAATTATATATATCTATATATTTTGTTTCACATTCTGCTCCAAATTCAATATCAGATGTCAGTCCTTTGGCGATTTGTTTCCCAATTGCTTGAGTACCGGTATGGTCATGGACATTCACCCACTTGTCAATCTAGACATGTGGAAGATATTGAAAGAAGTAAAATGTGAATAAAATAATTTCATATTTAGATTTATTACTTACATAATTTTAGTCAGTGGGATTGTTAATCAGGCTTAACCCAGTTAAGTATAAGTACCCAAATGCAGCATCAAATTGATCTACATATTTTGATCAATTTATTCAATTATCTTGAGGAAATATATATATTTCTGTATGATACGTACATCTTTCTGATTAATACTTCCTGGTTAATACCTGTACAGTAATAGATATTTTGTACCTCTCTTAGTTAAAATCTAATCTACCTACACTTGTCCCTCATTATAATGCTGCCATTGAAGGACATAAATTGACTGCACTAATTCGTGAGTTGCACTATATGAGTCTTCATTTTAAAGGTGAACTGCAAAGCTTTTAATTTTATCTAAAATTTTGCTTATATACATGTTGTCTTATGTGACAACTTTTATACGTTTTTGGAGCAAATATATTTTGCAAAATTGTATTTAACTAATAACAATATTTAAGTTATCCTGTTATAAATCCGTCTTGAAAACTTGCATCACTTGTCTCTCTTGGTTTGTAGAACGTTATGACGTTATAGCGGTCTCCTTCATTTAAGTTTTATTTAAATGTGACGTCTTGCTACGTCGGATGAATGAGCGAGGACCACTATAACGTTGTGACGTTCCAAAAACAACGGGAGGCAAGCGATGACGTTTTTAAAGTTCTGGCTCTCGTTTTCTGGTGGTATAAGTTTTGACTTCTCATGTACCCAAAATAAAACAATAACCCACAGAACTATTACCACACATATTTGTAACAACTGTAGAAGTTCTTGTTTTATGACATTTTAACAGAACATTGGAAAGCTTTTCAGTTCCCCTTTAACAGTAGCATACATACTACAGAGCTAACTTTAGGGACATTGCAGTGGCTGTGCTATACTGAAACACACTTTATAATGAATCCTGTTATAATGAGAGACCGGCGTAGTTATGATCTCTAGTATGATATATTTTATACCACTAGTTATATTCTAGTTAGTAATCTTGTTGATTTTTAAGGTTAAATAATGTCAATTTTGTGTGCTAAATTTCCTTAACCCTTTGCACGCCGTTCGAGTACATGGTTCTCCTCACTATCATCGCCAACTGTATAGTACTCGCCCTGGAGGAACATCTTCCTGAAAGTGACAAAACACCTTTAGCAGAACAGCTGGTATGTATGACCTTTGACCTTTTATATTCACAGTACAGGCTGGAAAAAATGATAACCTATCATTCAGGTTGTCAGCAGTTTGGTTACTGTCTTCAGGAAATCAGCAACCTGTCATCACCATCAACCTAATAAATCAAATTGTTGACTACAACAACAAACCAGGAACCTGCTGGGTTATCATCTCAAATTTCATGGTGTCCAATCCTTGTTTGTTTACAGTACGGTATCCTATTGTTCTAACAGAGCTGTACTCCACATGTATATGCCTCATGTAATTTCCTCTCTTTGCTGACAACTGATGATTGTGGCATTTGTATATACAGTGTAACTTCTCTATAACTCTGATATTCAGTTATCTTTTTTGCTATGGGGCCTTGCTTGCTGATAATCAGTTCAAGGCATATATCTCTCTACCCACCTCTCTAAAATGGAGGTAAAAAAAGGTTGTTTTTGCCCCCAAAAGTCCTTAATATATCGATCTAGGAGCCATCCGCAATATGCGACCATGGACATCTGAATCAATGATATTAAAAAAAAAAATGTTTATCTATCATAATTCGATATGTTTTGTTATTAAATTATGCACAGTTTCAATGGTAAATCAGTTATGAAACAATATATAAGCTAAGTCGCCTGAAGATTTTGAAGTGTTATGATGAATAAATCAAGTTACTGATCAAAATGACGTTTTTTACGTGCAATTTAGAGAGGTAGTTTTCTCTAACCTGTATATTTCTGGTATGTCGTAGGTATTTGGGGGACAATATTTTTTATCTGCCTGGATTATTTCTTTCCACGTCAATATTACAATTCTATTTTTCTTGTTCATGCTAACAATGTCTTTTTTACTCTTTTACAGGATCTCACAGAAAAATATTTCTTAGGAATTTTCTGTTTTGAAGCTTTACTAAAAATTATAGCTTTGGGATTTGTAGCTCATAGAGGATCATATCTACGTAACATTTGGAACATAATGGATTTTGTAGTAGTAGTCACAGGGTAAGTATCAACATTTCTAAGTTCTAACTTTGTGTAATATGACATGAATATTCACCAAACCATAGAGCTGAGCAGGGGTTGAAATGTTCAAACAAATGTTCCTGTCTTCGGTGGCAGGTAGGAAAAACGTCCACTTGTCTCCTCAGATAGATGTCTGAACAAACTCAGGCGAATTGTACTTATGATTGCTTATGATCCTTGAGTGATGTTCATCAAATGGATGCTAGAGGCAGAACTTTATAGAATTTGGGTTGATTTTATCAATTTAAATTCAAGGATATTTTTCCAACATTGAACCCGTCTCATATGACCCATCTCTTGTAAGAATGACCTGTCCGGGACAGGTAGACATATGAACATTTCGACCCTTGCATCATGTTAAATGAGGTTTAAATTACACTTTGTGTAGCCTACATTGGGCTCTTTTATAGAAATCTTGCATTGTATATATTAAAAATTCAAAAATAAAATCAGTTTAAAGCAGACAAACATTGTTTATAGTGCAGGAGAAGTACCATGTATGATGTATGTTTAATATTACCAAGTTTCTTCATTGATGTAGTCTATAATGGTGAACGTGTGAACATTCCTCACTCTGTTTACATGTACGTATTTCATGTGATGTTGCAAATTTATACACAGAATTTCCATCAACTATATATCCAGCATGATCATGTTCTACTGGTTCATGCATTTATTCTTGACTTTCAGTCGTAGCTTTTTTTATAATACTCCTGTCGTTTAGATGAGGTGTTTTATTCTATGTTTTTTTGTTTTGTTTTTTTTAACTTCAAAATTCAGTATACAACTGGTATTTAATGTTGTCTGGAATACATCCATTACTCCGTTATGGTAATCCCTCTAATAATTCAATCACAGGAAGTGAAATTTTTCACCCTAAAATCTGGGGGTGATCAAATTTGGTAGAACAAGAAGTTGACAAAATATTTCAAAATAATGCATATTTATAAGCCATTATTTCTTTATCACTTCAAGATTTTAGAGGGTGATCAAATTTAGTAGAACTACTGATTGAATTTTGATAGGGGGATTGAATTATTAGAGGAACTGACTAATAGGGATTACTGTACTTGACTACACTGCCATCTAGCGACGTAAAGTGATCCATTATAAACCAGAAAGCTTCATAAACTGGACAAAGCTTGAAGTTGGCTCCAAGACCCGGGGAACCTGGTCTCTGCTCCGCTCTGTTTCATAGGTGTTATCACTCCAGGGAAATCAACTCAAATTGGCCAGGCTGGTTAAATCACTGTAACGGCAGTCTATAGCTTGAATTTGAGAATATACGAACTGTTCCATAGGTCACTTCCTTCAAATGGAGACAGTTCATCACCATGTAAATGTTTATTGGTTTTACCAGCCGCCATTCCAACATGTCCTGTTTCAATTCAGATGTGAACAGGATTGAACATTCTGTACATCAGTACACCATGCACCATGAGAGCAAATTTCAACAAATTTTATGAAAGCAAATTTTAACTTTCTGTACATCAGTACACCATGCACCATGAGAGCAAATTTTAACCATTTTTTATTAAATATTGTTTGATGATGATGTCTTCTATTCCCCCCCCCCCCATTGCCCCTCCCCTTTCCTTCCATTCACCCATCTCCCCACATTCCCCCTCTCCACCTCCCCTCCCCCCTATTTTCCCTTCCCTCTGCCCCCCATTCACCCTCCCCTCTTCACATTGCCTTTCATTCAATAAATAATATAACTTTTGTGACTATCGATGTACATAGCAGAATTTTACTGAAAACATTGCTTTATTGGTCAATAATGAGGGTTTAATCCGATTTCGTCATCTTTTCTGATGAAGCCAGATCAATTCTACAATTTTGACCAATCACTGTTAACGATTTCTAAATGGAAACAACAAACAAATTGACAAGGTTCTTACTTGCGCTTGATTGCTGTTCAACGAAGTAGACATATATGGATTTTTCAACATCCCTCCTCTAATCCTCTTATGTAGATGGCCGCTCTAGTGAGATTTACATTGCATCACAGGACGAGGTGACCTATCACTCAACACAATTATTCATTTGGCAATACATGTAACACTGGAAATGAGATAAGCATGAATTTTGTGTATATGTATGAATAATATACTTGGCTAATGGATGAATTTCCATTCAGGAATGGCCATGAGGGACCATGAGGTCATCCCTACATATTGCTGTAGTGGGCGTTCGGTGTATAATTTTGGAGGATAACTAGTTTAATTTACATGCATCCAAACTGTAGCTAGGACTCCACTAATCTTCATTGTATAATGCCTGACACACGGCTTGATTAAAAACTCTTGGTTTTCGTAATACATGTACTCTACTGTTGTGATCTGTTGAAATCCCTCTCCACATCACATGTAAGTGAGGGGGGGGGGGGCAATTCTATCTTTCAACATTCAACATATTTATTTCTAACAATGTTAGGCTGCATATGCCACCGCACCGCATCATACATTCATCATCGACAGCAATATCATTCTCTTTTACACATTTCTCTCTCCAAGCAAAAAGATGGATATATTTGGGCTATGTTAAACTTTAAAATATGTAAAGATAATTTTTTTTAAAAAAACCCTTCGGTCCCTCGTCAATTTCTATTTATGTACCTGTGAGATTTTATTCAGCCTTATAAGGAACATTTGGAACTGGTGTACACAAGCAAATTTGACAGATCACTTGCCCCAAATGGTAGCATCTCGTTATACTGGCGATACAGACGGAATTTATTCTATTGCTTGATTGTATCATTTGAGGTTGCCTTTGCCATGATTGTTTATTCTCCGAGTCTGTGGCTGTTTATTCAGACCGGATGTTGGCCAATAAATTCTGCAGTATAGAGAACAAGTCTGTATTTCAACAGAACCAAGATGCCAGGCTTCTGTATGGATACACAGATAACCAGCTGCAGTAGACTCAAATGGAAGTCTAAATTTCCTACTAATTATTTCGACCCCTGACAGGTTCTTCTTCTGAAATTGAAACATTTGTAGTCAGACCTATCAACCCTCGCGCATTCGGCGTGAGACTCACATATTCAGCATCTGCCACATGCTCTCACACAGCTATATCAAAATCTTGCGCATCTGGGCATTTTCATATTTCTAAAATAACCAAGAATTGTTCAAAATTGCTCCAAGTCACACGGTTGCAGAAAAAAGAGTCAGTAATTTCATAGACTTGGTTATAAACTTACTTAGCCATTTATAGCTTCCGTGAAGGGTGGCAAATGATTAATGGTAGGCTGTTATATGAAAGGAAAATTGGGAGCTCCTATCTCTTGGGCAGATACACTCAAATCTCATGCCTTGACAAAAGTATAACTTGAGAGTTCTGTGTAGTTATTGGTTTCAAGTACATGTACTCTATAACAATTTGATACATCTATATGTAAGATAATTGTCCACTTCAGGAGTTACATGTCAAAAATTATTGAAAGATGCTTTTGTCATATTGGTACTTATCGATAATATAATGGATGACCCCGAAGCATGGAGAATGCTGTCTGGCCATGCTGACTCAGGCTTGTGCCAAATCGCCCCAGGCTTACAGAGGCGATTATGTGTAGATCCTCGTGCACTGGCATGGCTGGGGAAAGGTCAGCAGGGGCCATGTTTGCGGAGAGATGCCACTGCATTAAAGAGTCACCATTTATCATCAGGGAGCAGTAATTTTTCTGGAACACCATATGATTATGATGATCACAACTTCATGCTTATTGCTAAATTCATCCATTATGTCAGCCAGCCATCCAGCTTAGGGCAGCATGGTTTGTACCATGTTTGTCTAGCACAGGAGGTAGACTAAAGTGCCAAATAAATTAGGCTCTCTGACGATCCATTGTGATCACTAGTGTCTGTAGAGCCTAATTTTCAAAATTCGAAATTCAAAATATTTTGTAGTTTTGGTTAGGTTTTTGTTAGGGTTAGGGTATGTTTGTTTGGGTCATCATCACTGTGTGACCAATAACGATAGGTGCGACGACCAATAACGATAGGTGCGACGACCAATAACGATAGGTGCGACGTTAAACTTCAAGCAACCAACCAAATTATGTCAGCCAGGTTGAGCATGTTTAAGTCATTCACATCATTTTGCAAAAAACTCCAAAATTCACAGTATGATGGAGGCTAGAGCTTAGCATGACACAGCTAAACAAGATGCCGTACCATGTGTTCTTGTGTAATAATTTAGTGTAAAACTTAATTCTTAAAGCTGCTTCTCCCATCTCTCTCACAAGAGATGTACAGATACATGCTCCTTGTGTTGATAAAAATTGATGCAGACCGAATGCTCTTGTGGACCACGTTTTCTGCGCCATGCAGTCAGAGGGTGTTGACTGACTTTTAGAAGGTTACAAATAGTTAATGCATGCATCTGGATAAAGTGAACATCTTGTATCCATGTTGTTGAACTTGTTGCATTTGTAGATGTAGTAAATCTATGGATTTTATCAATGGAAAAAACAGTTCCGTCACAGCCAGACTTAGTAATTTTTTTCTCGCTTCACAGGTACTTTATTTAATCGTTTTGTGTCACAAGATGCATAAAAAAATATGTCATGACCATATATGTCACTAATAGCACTGCACTTATGTTATAATATCAACTAATGACACGAGGAAGAAGGACTTCAACGCATCGTGATAGTAGGCTGTCAAAACAAATACTCAATTTATCATCCTTTCTGAAAACCTAATGGCCTTTATCAAACAAGTTCCTATTTTTGTCATTTTAAGTGGCTTTTAGGGTCCAAGCATGGTGGCACATTTCATATAATTTTCTATTCGCCACTGTTGTTACTTTGGGGATAATGGTAATTTGTTACAGACTTGGCTCTCAGACATATCAGACGCGACCTCATTCCATTAAAGTCTTCAGTATCAGTAGCTTAATAACAATATGTTTTTTTTTGCAGAATATCTTGAATTACAGTGCAGAAAAAAAACAAGAACATTTTTTATCTCAACTCCAACCATGGGTAACATGGCATCTCATCTGTATAATTGTTAATAAAAGCAAGTGTATACTTGTCCCTCAATAAAACACAGCAGGTTTCAGTGAAGTGCAGTCTATGTATGTCCCTCCCATAGTAGTAATTTTTCCTTGTCTGCAGGCTTGAGGGATTAGATCACCAACATGTCCACACTCCCACATCTTCACAAGTCTAGGTAAATCCTAAATCCTTGCAGAGGGTTTACCTGGACATTTTTCGTGATTCGAATGAGTTCTTGAGTGGATGGCTCTATTTATAAAATCTCGTACATTTCATCCCCCGCGCTTGTTTTGAATTAGCATGTCGGTATCCCCAGCCTGCGTTTTTTTCTTTGACTTCCGATGTCGATTTTGGCTTGACATCAAAGAAGTTTGGACCGCGATGAAATTGAAACCTGTCACATCTCATACCTTGCAGCGCATTGGCCTAATCAACTAGCTTAGCGCGTTCACTGATTGGGTTTATTCAGGGGAAACCCCTTGCTCTATTTATATCCAGAACTCGTATGGGTGACTAACCAAGCCAGTGTATCGATGCCAACAGATCGATCGATACATCATTGGCTCGAGAGGATGCACTCCCATGGAGCTGATCAACGTGGTGATTTTCAGAATTTTTCATAACAGGCTGCATTTCTTTCCAATACTGTCCAGTTTCCTCAAAATAAGATGGATATCTACAATAACGGAACCATTTATTGTATTACTAGCCATTCCAAAGTGAAATAGGCCTGACCTAAACATGGGCCTTTCAGATTCAGTGATTGGATGGCTCAGGATGGTACTTGTGCTGGAGATTATGCTTGTGGTCCCTCCAAAAATTCATATCTATTCACTTTCAGCCAAAAGTCGACCTTCTAAATGATATGGAGATGAACCACAAGAATATTAACCATCTCTATCTCAATTTCCCACCCCCACTGTGACCCCCTTCTTGACATAGGGTTGAAAGGCTCAATTTATCTGTAATAATACTATTTAAAAAGGTATTGTGACACCCCCCCCCCCCTCCATTTTTATTTCAAACTAAGTATATAAATTTTACTTCATATAGAAAATTAAAAAACATTTGGGTATGGAAATTAAATTTAATGAGCATTAAACATGAAAACAGCCAATTTTCCTATCAAATCAATGATACAGGACACATTCAGAAATGATGCTTCCTACAAGGTCTCGTTGCAATGTGACTTGACCATGGCATCATAGTATCATTGTAAGGAGGGGCAATAGTGTAGATCACTGGTCACAATTTTACATTGCCCATACTCTTGTCATTGGGAAACCAAATTTGAACCACCTTTAAGATTGTCAGCCTTTCAAAGGGTTGAAATGATTGACAGCCATTTATTTGGGGGACACAATAACACTCGCCTTATATCAGAATCAGCACTGTATCGAGGCACTTTATAGTAAAGCCAGACTGTATAATATACACTACTGGTACTGAACAACCTTCAATTTTTTGTCTCTTTGGTGCTGGTCCAACCATGTCAATTTCTACTGAAAATCCATTATTTCCCATTGGTTTGGTTTGATATATACATGTGCCATTACTTTGATCTGCAGGTTAATGGCCACATTCAATAGTGGTATTTTTGACCAGTTTGAAGTGAGAACGTTAAGGGTGTTACGTCCATTGAGAGTGGTCAAAGGTTTCAATAGTAAGTGGAGGGCAGTAGTGGTTCAGTCAGAACATCTTCCATTTCCATACTCCAGAACCCGTCCATTGTCCCTTGGGAATATCAGGACTCTCCCTCATCCCACTGTGCTAAGTGCATTTATGTAGAACAGACTTGATCTATGAGGAACTCTCTCTCTCCCACTTTAAGCAGGATATATGCATCTTATTTTACATGAGCAAATGTTCATAATTCATTTTTTTTTTTTTTTTTTTTTGCCGATTGCAAATTCCACCAAGACAAAAGTGCATATCAACCCAGGCTTTATATGCATGAGATTGAGACATCACCTTTGTTCCAAGTCTGTTCTGAAATCCTGGTTCATACTGTCAGCATTTTCCTGCAGACTTCAACTGCTACTTATGTTTCTTACCAGGCTTCTTCTTCATTGTATTACCCACCTCTAATAGCAGTTCATTCCGTATCTGGAATATTCCACTACTAACACCAAGACGATTTCACTTCTGACACCAGCTTCATCCCAGTTCTGATACCGAATGTATCCCACTTCTGACACCAAATGTATCCCACCTATGACACCAATATTAGTTCACTTATGACACAAAATTAATCCCACTTCTGACACCAACTGTATCCCTCTTTTGATGCCAAATGTATCCCACTTCACCAGTATCCCTCCTCTGACACCAAGTTCATCCCTCATCTGACACCAATACTAGTCCACTTCTGACACCAACTAAATCCCACTTGTGACACCAATGAAATCCCACTTCTGAAACCTACTTAATCACACTTCTGACACCAAGGTAATCCTACTTCGAGCGTAGTAGTATGCAGAAGACCACCTTATAGTTTCCCCGGTCCTTGCTTGCAGAACAAGTTGGTATACGGTTACAGCATAAACACTCTTCATCCTCTCATGCAATATACGACTTAGACAAAAATTATACTTTCCAGGTTGTTTGAGATTTTCATTTGCAGGTGGAGGGGAGATATTTTCTTTTCAGGATCGAGTGTGTTGTCCGGACTCATCTAACCACAACCCTTATTTCAACAGATTTATTTACAGGCTTTCACCTCCCAAACCAACTTCCTTTTATTATGTTGGGTGTTTTCTGGGGAACCAGGAGGTACATATATCTGTTACAGCACTCCCACCCATGGACAATGGTTTATGTTTTTAATTTCCCTTTTTCTTTTCTGTAGGTTTATCGCAATATATGCGTCTAGTGAAACATATGACTTAAGAACACTGAGAGCAATCAGGGTTCTACGACCATTAAAGCTAGTCTCTGGAATTCCAAGTACGTAAGATACCATCTTGATGTAAACGCATGTTCTATTTTCCTTGGACCATTGTGTGCATGGCTAATACAAATGTGAAAAGTTTTATTCTTAACTTTTAACATTTTATCCTTGCTAACCTGGTTTCTTTCTGTTGCTGATGAATGCTGTCTTATTTCTGCTTAAATAATGATGTTGGAAGTTTGAGGAGATACGTTCAACTTTAATGGCGTACAGCAGAAGATACAAGACAAAATCTTTTAGTTCCCGAACATAGAGACATCTATCAGTAGGCATTTTAGTGCAGAAACTTTCTGATCAGCCGATTGTTCTTCCAGTTTTCTCCACAATCTATTGAAAATTCTGGATTTCTTTTTGGAAATTTAAATTGACCAAATGAAATTGAAGTATTTCAAAAATGGAATATATCCCTTGATGCACTATTTTTTACTTGTAAAAGAATCTATTACAATTTTGGCATCATTCTACCATTGTGTGTTTACTAAATATAAAAAATAGTGCTAAATGACTGTAATTCAAAAAGTGCGAGACAGATTTCGGTGAGCTGTCCTGAATTGCAAGTTTTACGAAAAACAAGAAACATATATTTGAAGCAAGAATAAGATTTAGCTCTTGTACTATAACCCATGAAAACATGTGAAATAAGACCTGATTTGGATAGGTTTGTTACAATTATCAAAGTTAACTGATACTTGGCAGTTCAAATCTGTGAAATGTTCTAACTACATTGTAGATATAGAGCTTCTTTTCATTCCATGTCATCAATTTGATGATTACATGCTTGGTTTTTGGTATTATTCACATACTTCTTGAGGGATAATCCTCTTATAAAGAAACCCATTTCAAGGTCTGATGATTTGAGCCCTCTTTGGAAAGGCGGTCATTTGCCTGAACCATTCTATTATAGCATCTAAAGTACATTTAGTGAGCAGATTCACGGCGTGGCATGGCGTGTCTTATGTCAATTTTACTTAGAATCAGATAGAAACCTTTCCTGATGTCTTTTGGTGAATTCTCTTGACTTATTTGTGGTTCCCTTCCTTTCCCTAAAGGGTCATTCATTTAGTATGTAACAGGAAATTAATGAATTGGGGGAAAAAACTGTATAAGGACATTATTTGTTAATTTCTCCCCCATTAAAGGGTGATAAAGAGTTGAATCCTAATTTGAGGTTGATTGAATTATCAAAGAGATTAAATTATTCAAGACTTCACTGTAATTCTCATTTTCCCTTCAAATCACACTTTCTTTCATAACACTTTTTCATCTTAACTCCTATGCATGAATATCTGATTTGAAGGTGGTAAAATTTGGCTGCTGTTACTTGATGGTTTGTTTCTCGTGACCTTGCTTGTGAAAATAGACATGCTAAGTGCAGAAATTATTAATTGTCCAGCAAACCAAACACATGTAAATAAGAAGAAAAGGAGATATTTCCCACCTAAGAATTTTAAAACCCGCATGAATTTTAATTATTTACCCCTCAAATTTAGATGCGAGAGGGTCATGAGAAACGAACAATTAACTAAAAGTGGCCTTTGTGTTATGGACCTCTCCAGGAACTCCAGTTAAGATTGGATAACTCATTCTTCCAGTTAACTTTATTAACATATACCAAATTGTTTTAAAAAATTAATTTAAAAGTCTTCCAGCGAGAATACATGATGCATTGGAGTTTCAGGAAATGGTGCATTAATTATCAGTGTACATGTTTTTATTTGCCTATTAGTTCTGTTGCTTAGGAATTGTAAATCTTTTAAAGTTTATTAAACTTTGATGACATGATACACAACTAACTTTTCTGCTGTTCTGTCAAAGTAACAGTTTTGAATGATTTAAATAATTCATCACTGATGCAAATGACACATTATTTCTTTACTCTTATGATATCTTATCAGGAATTTATTCATTGCAATAACCTGAACAGTATTAAATTAATTGAATTTCTGAACAGTTTGAACATTAGTTCTCAGAATATCTCTGATAATTCAATTCCTTTTTGACAAATTCACAACTCGATTAAATAAAGGAAATGTGGAATGAAGGACATTTTATTTTTCCACCATCTCGTAGAGCAATCATAGTGAAGGGTTTTGAACTATGGTTAGGGCTATCCCGCTCTCTAAAACGGAGGTAAAAAAAGTTTTTGCTCAATAAATCAGTTTACATAATGAACTTTACAAAATCCTCTTAAGGTGCACACAGAAAGATATATCCCCTTCAAATGGTAGTAAAGCTTTAAATTGTCATCTATCTAATTTGCATAACAATAGGCCAAATATCTATAATGCTATCGAAGCAATGTTGACTTTTTCCTCAAATGGCAAATTAATTTTGGGACATGGAACAATAGATTAATGCGCCTGAAGTTTTAGAGCATTGGTTAAGAAGGAATCAAATGTTATTGAACAACAACGATCTTTTATACCTCCATTTTAGAGAGCAGGATCTCCCTAACCTGATCAGAGCTGAATGTACATGAAGGCAGAATATTTTTTAGGATCGTCTTCCAAACAGTGTTTTGGAGTGAAACATTACTATGAACCTAATTATCTAATTATAAATGTATAAATGATTATATCTTCCCAATCTCATTCTTGCACAGGTCTTCAAGTTGTGTTAAAGTCCATCATACGAGCCATGGCGCCATTGTTACAAGTCTGTCTACTGGTGCTCTTTGCAATTATCATATTCGCCATTGTTGGCCTAGAGTTTTACTGTGGAGCATTCCATAATGCTTGTTTCTTAATCAACAAGTCGGGTGAGAGTGAAGGTATGTATCATGCGGTCAAACTTAGCCTCGGAAGTGTTCCCCCTTTCATAGTGACATTTATCTTACACAGTGAAACCATGCGTTAGACTGAAGGGCAAGTTCATGCACATGCGTTTTTTTCACGAGAGCCTACAACTCCGCCAACACAGGACACTTAATTGTGCTAAAATGCTGAAATTATTTTAAGAAATAATTGAACTGTTGAACAGGCAATCAAACAAAATACCCTGGCGTAGCTGGCTCTCGTGAAAAAAAGCGTAGGTGCGTGAACCTGCCCTTGGGTCTCGCGCCTGGGATGAATATGAGGTTATATGCGTTACTTCTGGGATTACGATGTGGCTTATACTGACACCTGGGTAAACCGACCAACCTCTAAATACTTACATTATCCACGACCCCAATACTTAAATTTGAAGTATTTGAACCTTGATAAACCAAAACCCTGTCAAACTGACACTATAATTTGGTCCCAAGCAGGGTCAGAATACGCAGGTTTCACTGTAGTGGCGTATATTCTTTCTTAATTATTAAGTGTCTAAAACTCACCAGATTGCATAGAGTATAACCTGGAATTCAAATTTTGTGGGGACCACTTCCCTGGTATCTAAAATCCCTGGCCAAATTTTGTTGCAGGGACATCCACAAGCTTTATTGGCCTGTTTTCATACAGCTCTAGTCGCATCTTCACACTCACAGCTCTCTATTTGCATAATATGTGCTCTGCCTTTCATGTCATAAATCCAGAAATACTAACAATTGTAGTCTTTTCTTCTGATATGTGCCACTTTGATGTATTTTTGCAAACAAAAACATCAAATGCTTTGTATGTTACCACAAAATTACTGGACAGAGCACTGGCCTCGATCAGCCTTCAAAAGAGTAAATTTTGCTGAATTCATATAAAAAAAAAATTGCAACAATCTTTAGCTATTTGTAAAATTGTATGTTATTTTCTCTTCTTGGACATGGCAACAATAACAGTGTTGCTTGCCTTAACCCACTTGAGTATGGTATTCTTATCTCTTGAATGTTATGAAATCTTCTTAATATATTCATTCACTTTCACAGCACTTTATGCATGTTGTGCTGATGATGACATTAATTCTATCTTTTCCAGATGACATAGACTTAGGGGATGAACCAGGCATTAGGCCTTGTTCAGAACCCCAGGCAAAAAAGAAGACAATAGGCGGGGGTTTCAGGTGTAGAGATAACATTTCTAGGTGCCAGAAATATTGGAATGGTCCGAACGAAGGCATCACCTCTTTTGATAACATAGGTCTAGCAATGTTAACAGTGTTTCAGTGTGTTACCATGGAAGGGTGGACAACAGTATTATATCTTGTGAGTACTCTTTTCATTATACTTTTCCTCACAAGCCAATCAAAATGCAGGATTTCCATTTGAACATTTGAATCAACCAATATAATGCTTCAAATCTGGGAGATATCCCATAATTCTGGGGTTTTTTTTCTTTTCTATGAAACTCTCCAATCAGTCTTAATAATGAACTTGAAATTAATGAAATAACAAAGAAATATTGGAGAATTTGCATAAATTCTTTACCAATTTGTCGACTACTATTCTGAATAATTTGATCCCCCCGTGATTTTATAGTGGGAAATTTCACTTCCTGTGCTTGAATAATAAGATTGTTTAATTCATAGCCCAAATATAATCTTTTAAGAGGGTAATTTTGTTGATGAAAAATTTCCCCTAAATACACAAGAAAAGATAAGCTATGAAAGTTCTAGGAGATGGCAAATGCTGGGAAATAAGTATTAAGAGATCTATGAAATATGACTGAAAAAGTGAATACTCCAAGCTTGTATTATCAATCTTTTACGCCCACATCACTTCTTAAGGATAGCTATCCCGTTAGAGGGTCAAAATTGGTCATTTTTGTTTTATTTCTTCATTCAAATATTCATTATTTTGTCTAACATTTGGTGAAAAAATGAAATCAAAATTCTAAGTAGAAGTGCTTCAATATTAGGATAAAAATTTAGTTTCTGAGGCACTGGAAAAATTAAATACATTGCCTTTTAGGTGGTCCGATGTCCAGCTGGGAAGAGATTAACCTTTCACACTACTGTCTATTGCAAGTCATTTAAAGCTTGTATTCTTAATTGACACTCAGAAACCCACCGTGAAGTAATTAGCAAAGGTGTTAACATTTTTCACCTGAACAAGTTTTTAAAGTTTAAATTGGATTTTAAAGCACATTGATGAATAAACTTGTAATAGTTATCAAAAATAAATAGGAATTCGAGTAGGTCCCATAAGACAGATAAAAAATGTATTTGACAATATAATTCAAGCAAAAAATTAGGATTAATTCTTCAGATGTTCAGCTGGACACATTTTGCCCGAATTCTAGCCTTTCATTTTTTTACAAAATCCGAGATTTAAACGTTTATTTCTCGAAAAGTATCCATGCTACGCTTTTGAAATTTGGCTTGCTTATTACTAAGGTGATCTTGTAAACCTTATCTCACTTTTTGTAAATTTGGCTTTGTTTTTTAATTATTCAACTTTAAAGACAAAATATAGCCGCAAGCGGCAATGTAGGGGGCCAAGATACAGTCCAGACAAGCTAGATTTAGGGATGAAGAGGCACTGATCACTTCACCTGCAACCTCTCTATGCTTATTTTAAAAGACCGCGGCCCATCGATCATGTGTAGCAAGTTTCGCGTCGATCGGTTCAGCGGTTCCAGAGAAGATCTTAGAATGTTTTAGGGAAAATCCAAGATGGCCGCCGAAAATTTCGACCAATCGGCTTCTTCTTTGGATATGCATTAGATCTAATAGGCTCAACCACCACGAATCCGCCATATTCAGCATTGACGAGTCCCATAACATACATTTAGTCAATTCCGCTATCGAAATCCGTTACTTGAAAATCCCATAATTTACCAATTTGGGTGAATTTCGATGGAGAATAGAGGGAAAACTATTGGAGCTAGGTGGAAACGGTTAACATACTTCCAAAAGAGCTGCTCCTGGACAATATAATGCAACAAACTGCAAGGCTGTACGTTTCATAGTACCAGAGTTATAGCCGGTACAATATGTGTTCCGTTTTTGACAAACCACGTGACCTAGGAGCAAAATTTTTGCATATTCGTGATCGCCATATTGCAATGCATATATGTAGTCACTTTCCCGATCCAAATCCGTTAAATGAAAATCTGACAATTTTTATTGGTCAATGGCGGCCATTTTGTTTTACATCGCAACCTTTTTTGACCAATTTGGCTTCTACAGTCTCTAGGCCTTGATCCATAGATCATGTGTACCAAGTTTCACGACAATCGGTTAAGGAGAAGAAGCTTTTCAAAGGTTTGGGGTTCAATCCAAGATGGCCGCCGAAGCTTTTGTCCAATCACATCATTGGGGGATATGCATCAGTTCCCATATGCCTCAATCACCATGTGAAGTTTCAGTGGCATCAGAGTATCGGTGTTGACTGTACGGATGGTACAAATCGGCGGAAAAAGAAGAATAATACCAAAAACAAAAGGTGACCAGCCATACTGGCTTGATCATAAAATAGTACGGTTTTTTCAATTTATTTTAGTAAAATTGCTGTAAAAAGAAAACCAGGCAAAAAAATTGAAAAATGAGATATAGTTTACTATAGTCTGTCTATTTTAATTAGTCGTCTACTTTAGAGCTTGTCAATAATCAGCAGTTAACTCTGCATAAATTTTCTTTTTTGCATTGTGTAGAACAAACAGAAATCTACAAAACGACTGCCATTTCCCCGTGATATCGATAATATATCGCGTTTGAAATAACTTTTAAATTCTCTACATATAAAACTCCAGTACAGTTGTTTCATGTACCGGGACTCAATTACATAGGGAGACGTCATAATGTATTCGTGCTGTCTAGCACAAAGGTCAACAATGCCTTGTATGGTCATAGAGGTGTGTGCGGTTTATCATTCGGCAATTTCACTGGGCATGGAATATTTGCGACACTCTCACGGACCGCCTGTTTTTACTATATTCGGCATTAATGACATTTGTGCCAATGAGAATGAATACATTATGACGTCTCCCTATGTAATTGAGGCCCGGTGCATAAACAACTGTACTGGAGTTTTATATGGAGTGAATGATAAAGTTATTTCAAGCGTGATATATTATCGATATCACAGAGAAGTGGTAGTCATTTTGTAGAGTTCAGTTTGTTCTACACGCTGCAAAAAAGAAAATTGTTGCAGGGTTAACTACTGATTTTTGGCAAGCTTCAAAGTAGACGACTAATTAAAATAGAAAGACTATAGTTCAAGTTGTCTCCTATCAAGGTATACCATCAAAGTTGAAACAAAATCAGCAGTTCTCATGAAATTTAAATTGAAAAATGGACGGTATTGTTTTCGTTTGAATTAATTTAAATTGGAATAATTGCTACACAATAGCAGTGTCGGTTATACAAATCATATACGTGGAATCCCTACGATATACGCTTTCATAAAATATATAGTTTATTATGGTTATCTTGTATATTTATTGGTACAGAAGACAAATTGTCACAGGGGTGCAAAAACTGCCTCTAAGGGGATAGCTATCCTTAAAATGGGATATTTGAACTGTTCTTCTGATCCTTTCCATTTTTTCCTTTGTCAGCCAATGTGAAAACTCAATCGTACGTAGTATATATACCTTTAAAATTTGAGAATGAGCTCTCTACATGATTTATGGGAATGGCAGTTAGAGAAATTATGATCTTGTCATTTTAGCCTTATAAGAAATTTTTGGGTGATTTTCTTGGATTGAGAAAATTTCATAAATTGTTAATAATATTATTTCATACAATTTGGTCTGTCATGTTCTCCATTGGAATTTCTATGTTCTCCTCCGCAGACCAACGATGCCATGGGGCCAGCATTTAACTGGATATATTTCATTCCACTCATAATCCTGGGCTCATTTTTCATGCTCAACTTAGTGCTGGGAGTTCTCAGTGGGTGAGTACAGGGACCCTAGTAACTCTCTTATTGGCTGGATGTTCTTCCAGTTCTTCCACTATCCAATGAAAATATCGGATTTCTTTTTGAAAATTTGAATTAACCAATCAAATTAACTGGAAGATATCCCTTGCTGCACTGCAATTTCTAGATAATTCCATACAGGAACTATGGCAGTTCTGTCCTGTAAGATTGTGCATTGGAAAGTGACAAGCTTAACTGGACAACATACTCACCATATTGGCAGCCCTCGAGAATAAGAAACCTGCCTCATCAAATATTTTGTGGCATTTTCCACAACTCGCATTCACAACCAGGTTAACTGATTTTGCTTCAGCATTCACCTCAGTTGCCATATATGGTTATTAATTCTGTTAATGCGACAGATCTGTAATATAAATTCACATGTTCTTACATGCCATTTAACCCAAGATTATGACTAGGCCCCTTGATGATCATGCAAGTCATGACGTAATCTCGCGAGAGTATAAAACCGGAAATGTTAATTTGCAATACCTACAACATTGCGTAATGGACACCGGCAGGGTCTCTATGAACTCGATATTCCATCGTGTAAGATCACATGGATGAGTCTCCATGTCACCTTTGCTTCTCAATGCACAATATTACAGAATGGATGAAATGCAGGTTCTGGTGCAGTATGTTTTTTCTTCCACCTGACATCAAATCAATATGTCTCGTGGGACTCCCATGGATTGACCTTAGGTGTCATTGTGCACACCGCAGATCATGGTAACTTAGAATTTATGGGCAGAAAGATTGTTAACTGACTCACTCAAATCAATAGCATTCATTATTGTATTATCTGCCCAGCTGTCCAATTATATGACAAGTATATCATATTGTCTGTTTAGTATATGGATTTATGTCACTGTGATGGATGGATGTAGTTAGGCACTCCATCGTATATTATATTGATTAATCTCACTGTACTAGTTGTATGAATTTTGATAAGTTAATGCTCTGAAATTCATCAAATTGCATGAAATGATCCGCCTACTGAAAATCTCCTACATGTGTCTTAGTGAAAAATGCTGACATGACAATTAACATTATTAATACATCTCTTCGGAATAAATTAATGCGAGATGAGATCAAATATTTGACCGTTTCTCAATATATTTACCAACAGAGAATTTGCCAAAGAGAGAGAAAGAGTAGAAAATCGTCGAGCCTTTCTCAAGTTGCGTCGACAACAGCAGATAGATAGAGAATTAAACGGTTACCTAGAGTGGATATGCAAAGCAGAAGAGGTCGTCCTGAATGAAGAGAGAACAACAGATGAAGAAAAAATGAAAATTATTCAAGGTAATAAACCTATTCACTCATTCAACATGAATTTCCCTTTAGTTTAGACTCGCCATATACCATGGTAACCTGATCAACTGATTTAACTATTAACTTCATGGCCCCATGAGGAACTGCTTATTAAGCTCCCTCACCTAACTTCATGTCCCCATGAGGAACTGCTTATTAAGCTCCCTCACCTAACTTCATGTCCCCATGAGGAACTGCTTATTAAGCTCCCTCACCTAACTTCATGTCCCCATGAGGAACTGCTTATTAAGCTCCCTCACCTAACTTCATGTCCCCATGAGGAACTGCTTATTAAGCTCCCTCACCTAACTTCATGTCCCCATGAGGAACTGCTCATTAAGCTCCCTCACCTAACTTCATGTCCCCATGAGGAACTGCTCATTAAGCTCCCTCACCTAACTTCATGTCCCCATGAGGAACTGCTTATTAAGCTCCCTCACCTAACTTCATGTCCCCATGAGGAACTGCTTATTAAGCTCCCTCACCTAACTTCATGTCCCCATGAGGAACTGCTTATTAAGCTCCCTCACCTAACTTCATGTCCCCATGAGGAACTGCTCATTAAGCTCCCTCACCTAACTTCATGTCCCCATGAGGAACTGCTCATTAAGCTCCCTCACCTAAGCGATTGACTTTATTTCCCTGTTAGAGGCTAAACACTGCTCAACCAGTCCACATTCAGGGTGGATTTTTGTACGGTTAAACTAATTTAGTACTCTGCAGCCCATAGAGGCATGATTAGATTTCTCATTGTGCTCTTCGCCGGTGCTTTTGTCTGGGTTCATACACCTTATGGAAAGTCATCGAAACTACTGGAATGTAATTGCTAACCTGGAAAGTCCTGGAAAATGCTTAAAAATAAAGTTAAACTCCTGGAGGTGCTACACTTTCGTCTTTTGGGAGAACCAGCGATCTGGTGCCACGCATTACTATGCCAAAATTTGTTTCTGAACTTTGTTACTTTGCTCATCTTTGTTGCGAGATATTGTACTAAAGACTCTTGAAAAATAAAAATTATTGACCTAAAAAGTCCTGAAAAACTTAAGTGTATGAACCCTATAGAGCACCTCAATCGAGTCATTCTTCTTTGTATGTGTCAAACTAATAATTCTACCTTGAAAGGGTTGATTTCTGCGTTGTCTGACTTAGCTAGTGAAGTAGAACAGCTACATCATTGTCGTTCACTCAACTTCTGAGCCACTAATACTGAGGTTTTCGCCTTAACAGGTATTCGTTTTGTTGCAGCCCGCCAGCGCGCCGCAGCGAGAAAAGTGAAACAGATCAAAGAAGGTGGCAAAGACACAGACGAAGACAATGAAGATGAAAATCCTGATGATTTTTATGCAAATGTCACTATAGGTGAGTTGTTACACAGGTTACTTCCCTTTTTGGGAACTCATTGAAAAAAAAGGAAAATAATAACACTTTTCTTTGTAAAATCGCCATGTTACAAATTAATTCTCCTCTTAAAGAATCATTCTTGGGGAAAAACGCAAAAGTTATTTTAATATCTTTTTCGGTCCTAACAGGATATTTTGAAAGCTTATATTTCATCTTCATTCATCCGAAGAATAATATTCCTAAAATATCGTAAAATTATAATATTTACTATCATGCATTATGATGATATTTACTCTCAATTGTGCAATATAATGATATTTATTATTCTACTGCAGCAGGAGTTGAAAATAAATTGTTTTAAGCTTGAGTTTTTACCTTTCTGCTTTATTCTAGGAAATACCTTTGGTGGTCGCAATTTTAAAAATAGGAAGTCAACAGGTCGTTGTGCCTCATTTTGGAGAGCGGAGAAAGCTTTTAGGTGAGTTAACTTTCATGAAACTATTGAATATAGGATAGGCTTTGGTGATATAAACACAAATGTAAAAAAAATGATAGGCATCCTCAAAGAGGATGGTGAAGGGGGGGATGGGAATCACATTTGAACCACAAGCAAAGATAGACTTTCAATACAAGAAGATCACTGGCTAGAGAGTCGACATATGATGTATTAGCTTATGTTTGAATAATGCTATTCGAACAGTGCCTCCAAATATTCAAATGTAAAAATTTGCCATTCATTTCTGCTCTAGATATATGATAAAATGTTACAAATAATATCGTACCTGGAACATTCAGTCTTCAACACTATTTTTACAGCTATTCCTAACACTTCATGTCACGTTGCAAATTCAAGGTTGGTAACTCTTGTTTTGTTCAAGGAAGATAACATATAGCTGTATATTTTGCAAACAGAAGTAGACACACACACTATTAACCGGAAACAAAAGATTTTTCTTTATGTCTTGTATTCTCGCCTCGTTTCATAATTGTATGATCCATTTCAGGTATAAAGTTCGCCATCTTGTGAAGAGTCAGGCGTTCTACTGGACTGTGATAGTTCTGGTCTTTCTTAACACCGTCTCCGTTGCCTGTGAACACTACGGCCAGGAAGAATGGCTCTCCGACTTTTTATGTGAGTGTTTCCTTGGCATCTATAGGCTCCATTCAGAAATTAGGCCACACCAATTTATTTCACAGGTGGAAATTTTTTTTCAAGGTTGGAGGCGATTAAATAAAACTCAACATGTGAAGTTCACCCCTTTCTTTCTGCAGGTAGATGAGTTTTCACTCATCTGGCCCTGTCCGTAATGTCAAAATAGTATTGCTTCCAATTTTGAAAAAAATAAAATTCACGCGTGAAACGAGAAATAAAATTGATGTGGCCTTATGTAACATAGGAGACATGAGTTGGGGGTGGGAGGAGCAGCATCGTGACTGACCCTATCAGCATTGAGTAAAAAAGTCACTGGCGAAGGACAAGGGACTTTACATAATTTTCTGGTGGCCCTTCACGTTACGGTATTTTTGCCCTAGCAACCTTCATGGTATTTTTCAACCATTTTTAGTTTCCATATTGGAACTTCTTTACTTGTAGAAAATAGATGGCATTCGAAGATGGAGAAATTTCAGACAGATATTTCTATCATATCACTTGTAAATGAAAAGCTTGGAGTATTGTCTTGAAAATACCTATTACTATTCTCTATTCTGAAATTTTCATATTTGTTGGTCAGAATTAAATTTCAGTTGTCACATATATGTTGTACTATAGCTTACCATATCCTTTTGGTTCCTTTGCAGATATCACCGAGTTTCTTTTCTTGGCTTTATTCATGTTTGAGATGATCATAAAGATGTACGGACTCGGAGCCCGTATCTATTTCCAGTCTTCTTTCAACATATTTGATTGTGTGGTGAGTATAAGATGTCAGCATAGATTAATATGATGATTGAGCTATAAAGGGGTTTACTGTAGGTGTGTACAGATAAACACATCCTGAGATCTACAGATAAACACATCCTGGGATCTACAAATAAACACATCCTGGGATCTACAGATAAACCCCACCACCTGGGATCTACAAATAAACACATCCTGGGATCTACAGATAAACCCCACCACCTGGGATCTACAGATAAACACATCCTGGGATCTACAGATAAACCCCACATCCTGGGATCTACAGATAAACACATCCTGGGATCTACAGATACACATCCTGGGATCTACAGATAAAACCCACATCCTGCCAAAGACTCAAAAAAAAAAGGAACTTCTTGCTTCCTTGTTTGGCGCTCGGCAGTTAGAGGATAGATCAAGGTCTGGTTGGATCTGTGTCAGGATAATGTGACTGGGTGAGGTATTATTGTGTCTGCCTATTTCATGGTGCTTCGATGAGGCAGCACTACAAAAAGGCAGCATTGGGACTGCTCGCTACACCGTCATGATAGAACTGAAAAATGGTTATAAGTGCATTCAAATCCCTCACTCTGATCGTACAATTACTGAGGCATTTATTCTACCTTGTAGGTTATAGTTGGCAGCATATTTGAGGTGATTTGGTCTGAGCTGAAGCCAGGAGCCTCATTTGGAATCAGTGTTCTCCGTGCTCTTAGATTACTTAGAATATTCAAGGTTACCAGGTAAGAAAACCAGGTTGAATATTAAATGGTCTATGAATTCTTTTCTGATTCAGTAATTGGTAAGAATGCGGTACAATGGACCAACAAAAAGACGAAAAAAGAATTTTGTAGTATCAGTTACTCCCCTTGATTGTGACTAGTGTCACAGGTTACGTCCCCTGAGTGCTGTGTTGATATTGGCACACTTCTTTGTTTATTCAGTGTTTAATTTCATAATATTCACGTGAAAGATCTAAGCCTGATATTAGCCAAAAAAAAATTATTGTGTTAATTATCTGCTATTTGTTTTCTGTTGAGTCGGATCTAATTTGGCATTGAATTAATTTATAAATCTGCAGCAGCATTTTCAGAAATGGCAGTTTTCGTAGTTTAAATACCTCTGAATGTTCCCGCTTCTCTGAGATTAGCTATAACTAGTGTGGCAAAAGTTTGTACCTGTATTCTTATTTCAGTTATTTATCACAGTATCATTTGGCTGAAGTTAATTTTTGAATTAATTAATTTGTTTAATTTGTTGTTTCAGATACTGGTCATCATTGAGGAACCTGGTGATCTCCCTTCTAAGCAGTATGCGGTCCATCGTCAGTCTGTTATTCCTACTCTTCCTTTTCATACTTATATTTGCATTATTGGGTATGCAGCTCTTCGGTGGAGAGTAAGTTCTATAGTTTTATTGCCATAAAAAGATGCCATCGCATGACCTTTAAAGATTTGGGGATTTTTAAATTTATTATTTGAAACAATGTACGTGTTTTGTGACGTTTTAGTTTGTCATTTTATGAAATGCTACTCTGCATGTCTTACCAAAAAAAAATCAATTTGCTCAGTTCATTCGCAATTTTGAAAAACTGAAAAAAACTGAACTTTGATTGTTTCAGAAATTTTGAGTGATAAATTTTTTGAAAGTTCCTTGAGCCAACCAACATGTCTGTTTACAGTTAGTCTGACCAACCTAAAGAAATGCTGATATTTTTGGTCTTTTTTGTAATAAACATTAAAAAAATAGCAAAATTAGTTGTTTCTCTTCAATCGACACTTCAAAAAGTCAATAAAATAAATTAATAAAACAAAAATTGTGCATACCTATTAAATTCTTCTGGCCTTTACTGAGAATAATTTTCTGTTGGGCCTTGATGATAAAACTAACAGTGCCATTGCCATTGAGCAGACATGTACTGTTATAATATTCAAGTCTTCCATTTGTCCATTCATTTATGGTTTATCTTCCCTTGTAGGATGAACTTTGAAGAGGGTCGTCCAGCTGCGCATTTTGACACCTTCCCAATCGCTTTGTTAACCGTATTCCAGGTAAGATTGAGTTGTCTCTGCCTGACAGATGATTCTTTGCAATAAACAACAAAATAAATTTTGAAATAGTCTGAATTTGGAAAAATTAATTCTGACCATACAGATTCTGCTTATACAGCATTTGTAGGTAGGCTCTTGAATGTGGGATAATAACTTTTAAAGATAAACTGAATATTTTCACTGCTTGCATTCACTGCATTCTCAAAAATTTGTCTTGCATACTATAGATCCTGACCGGCGAGGATTGGAATGAGGTCATGTATACAGGGATTAAATCCCATGGTGGGATCAAAGCGTACGGAATGGTGTACTCTGTCTATTTCATTGTCCTGGTGCTCTTTGGTAACTGTATCCTTTAGTGATTGAAATAATTGATTTATCAGAAGATTTAGACATATTGTAGTTGATATTAACAGAAAAATAATAATCAAATTAATCTGTGATAAATCAATGGAATAATACAGGGAAGTAAATATTGAATGTAACACTGGTAATACAACTCTGCTGTGCTATGAGTTGTGCCCCTTGACCTCACCGCTCAGATACACTGCTGAATGTGTTCTTGGCCATCGCCGTTGACAACCTGGCCAATGCACAGGAACTGACTGCTGCTGAGGAAGAACAAGAGGAAGAGAGACAAGAGGTGAGTGGTCAAGTTCACGAACATGGATTTATAAGGCACTCTGATTAGCTGATATTGTCTTGTGCAGAAATGGTCTGCATCATACTATTGGTGATGTATCAGAATTGTGCTATTTAGATGCAAGACAATTGTTTACTGAAAACTTGAGGAATTGGGGTGGAGGGGAGTATGATAGATTTGCCAATCACAGAAGTTTTTGTGCTCAATATTCCTGGGGCATTATGGTTGAAATACCTGGTAATTCTCATTAATTACAAGCCAGCACTAGCGTCTGGAGAAAAACGCAAAACTTTGGGTCAGACTGTGGATGCAAATCTGGACAGTCATGCACCCCTGAGTTCAGAAGAGCAGATGTTGGCCATTTCTGCAATAAGTACAATACTAGTCATTTCGCTGTTGACTATGTTATATTGTTGAAGTTTCAAAATTCTATGGTCTTGCAATAAATGCTGGAGCTTGTTTTGCTCTATTTAGTCTTCTATCGGCTGTTGTACAAAGTGTATGATAAATTGTTTGTGAAGCGAATTGATTATCCAACCCGATCATTTCTACCTCCACTTATTTTCACATGCCTTGTAGTTTATCTGCAATCTTATCACTCCCATTCATAATTTACTGTTACATTCTTTCTTTACTTATATGTTTCAGTTTCCATGGTTTGCGAAAAAAACCAGTCCTGTAGTAGTACATCTTTAGTATACTGTATTTGTATTGGTCTTAAAGGAATGGATATCATAAGAAATTCACTTTGGCTCTTCCACTTCACAAGCCAATCAAATCGTTTCAAATATTCAAATCAACCAATCAGCAGTGTTTAGAAGATTCCCATGATGCACTGGTTTTCCTGGAAGAGCCCATTTTTCTATCCATCTTTCATGTAAGGGTCACGAAAAAGGAGAACATCTGAGTTTCTGGGTATAACGAATGGGTGGCTTTTCCATAATGCAAAACCTTAAAATGCCTAAAAGAGAACCTTACATGAAAGACCAATCCATTTTTCTTAACCAAATTTTCAGTTTGTGGTACAAAAAATTTTATATTCGATTTTTTCAATAATGAAATTTCTATTTTTGCCCCATGTTTGTTGTTGTTGGTTCGGTCTACCTCTTCATCTCCTCATTTGCATGCAAATGGTTTCATCCTGTTTTATTCACTACAGCATAGGAGAGAAGTCACCCGAGAAATAGAGGAAAAATTCACCACAGAGCCACCCAATTCCCAGGTCCCATACCATTTTCAATTGCGGTTTTTGCCACAAAACATGCTACTCTTGAGTGTTTCTGACAACTAATTGGTCAATAGAACCAGGTTCATACTAGTATTATATGATCTTCAAAAGTTTGAATTTCAACATTGCTTTACTAATTCTTTTGTATTTTTTTGTCATTTATAAAGGTTTTATGGATCTAAAAAATTAAGACAGAAATCTGAAATAATTGCTCGGATGAGAGTAAACCATTATAGTTGTTGATCTCTCAGTATGAGGTGCCTAAAAATAGTGACTATCGACATTTGTATGAACCCAGGGTGACCATTTCTGTGTGAAAAAACTTGGCAGTTCTAGTATGCTTTTCTAATTTAGGACTGGGTGATTTTCAACATTAATATTTAACAAGACTAATACAGAGTCCATATGCATGCTATGTTTCTAATACCGTCGTCAAGCTCGATATTGATCCATAAAACACATTCATATTTGCTTTTCTTAAATTCATTTCTTTTTCATTTGACGTGAAACTCTTACAATTGAATGCTGTGTCTTGCTTTTTTCTCTGGAATGCCTTGTTTTCGAGTTCAATAAGGGGAGATAACTTATTCTTCTGGCCTCATCTGTATTACAATAAAGAATCCACAAAGGACTCCCAGAGTGTCAGATATATATACAGAACTGATCTATCAGGGCTGCATCTAGGAATTTTTTGCAGGTTCCGATCCCAAACTCCCAGTTTCCATTCGTAATTCATTATTGAAGGTTCATTTTCGTTAAGGAATTTTGGCGCAAATAGCCTGTGATCAATCACAAAATAGAGGTTTATTAGCATAAAATTCAATACATAGCTATGCAATCAGATCGATATTGAGGCTCTCATAGGAATATTTTCTTCCGAAATCTTTTCTGATTGAACAACAACAACAACACTTTCGCTTTTTTTTTTCATTTGAGTTCAAGCGTCATATGTTTTGGGCACCCATACATATTCTGGAACTAAATTGGCTGTAGATGCAGCCCTGCCTACACTCATTGGGACACCAAACAAGTGTGCAAACCCATGATTGCCTCCCCTTATTGCTGCTTGGCAATTGTCTTTATTGCTTTTCAGGTTCAGCTTCCAGATTAATAACACTAATTACAAAAGCTTTATTCATGCTAATTAAACTAATTACTGCTGTGTTATTTATTGTTGTTGCGGTTCAAATTAGCAAGCTCTGCCTAACATTTGAGTCGGTATGTGTTTCTCTGAAAAATGGACGAATTTGCTATTTCGGTTTCAAAGATTATTCAGTTTTCTGTTCCAATCATGCCAAATGCAATTTTTCTTGCACTTCCTGTGCTTGCATTATACATGTGTCTTTTTTGATTATTTTATATTGCCATGCAATACACCAACTTTTTCTTATTTTCTTGCTGAGCTATTGTTAGTATTGTCAACACTGTCAATATAGGAAGCTATCACGATGTCTTAATTTGGCTTTGGCTATCTCTGTGAGGATAATGGGAGATAACTCATAAAATGGAATGTTCTGTGGTGCCAGCTATGCAGCTTAGTGAGTGAGAAAACTTGATGATAAGCATGCAGATAGAGGGTGTCACAGTACCCTCCCCTGGTTTCTCTCCCATTTACCCTCAGGGATTTCGCTCCGTCATTGGTCGGCTCAAATATTGTAGCGATTTTGAAAAATATTTTACATGTATGTACTGCATTGTAACCACACGGCTTGTTTCACTTCTAATCTTTTCCATAGATGTTGCGCTGCGAGCAGGCAGAGTTACTCATGGTATATAAATCTGTATACATGTACCTGTAAATTTGGAGTTTAGTTTTGTCTGCCTGCCTCTGTTCCAAATTGTCTTAATGGAATGACCACCTTGTGTTTGAAATCCCCCCCACCTCCCCATGTTCTGGTGTTGTAGAATTATATTAAAATTGTGTAAAATTCTTAAGAAAGAAAATAAGATAATGAAAATTGTTAAGATAAATAAAAAATGAAATTAAATAAAAAAAATGATGTAAAGTAATCAAGTAATCAATTAAAACTTAGTAATCAAAGAAATTACATTGAAATATATTTTATAATCAAATACGGATATTACCTCATTATAATACGGATTATACCTCATTACAGAAAATGAATGCCTTGTCAGTTTCATTGTCATATGCCACTATTCCTAGTTTTATATGTTAAATGATGAACATTGTAACAAAATAATTGAAATCCCTGAAGTCCCCCATGTCACACTGTTCTGTTGTTTCCTGTCTGAAAATGAAAACTATCCGTATGGGTTTATTGAACACCCCCTGATTAAAATGGGATGGTCCACATAAGACAATTCTGTACTGTAGTACTGTTTGGCAGGGGCCCCCCTTATTCTGTTCCATAAGGGGTTGGGGTGATTATTTTCAGACTCCCCCCTGTATTGCGGTGTGAACAGTATGATAGCCTGTGATTCTTTCTGTTGTAATACTGGATGTAGAGGCCTGCATGAGCAAATGATAGTAGATTTGTTGTTATATTCATGTTGGAAGTCAGAAAGTGGAAGATAAATTAGATGTTTTTTGTACCATAATCAAATGCAGGGTGATTTTCAGGCCTTCAAATGCTTCCTATATTTCCTATATTTTTGAGTCATTTCTATATTTTCCTATATTTTACTCAAAACCTCCTATATTTCCTATATTTTGAATTTTTTCTCATGAAAACCTTCACCAATGCTCTGAAATGAGTCGATTTGGCATGGGAAAATACATTTCAGAATTTTTTTTAAATACGAAACATTTTAAATTTCTCTTTCTCGAACCAAGCAGCATAATGGGTCTCGTCAACCACCACAACTATGACCGCATTCAGTGGAAATAATTTTATTAAACACCAAAAAAACTGCCAATTTTGGAACATACAATGTAGTAGTGACCTGTCTTACACTTCCTTATTTCCTATATTGTCCTGTATTTTATTTAGAAAATTCCTATATTTCTCCTATATTTTGGCAAATTTCCTCCTATAATTTCTCCTATATTTTCACTGTGAGCCACTTGCAGGCCTGGATTTTGTACGGCCCAGCATTGAAAAGAGAGAAAAAATCCATAATGTTAAGTGATAGGGTACTTGGCTTTTCGAGGGTAGATTTTCACAGGTAGATTTTTAAGACCAAAATTTTTCATTATCAGTGGATTTTTTTTATCACTGAGCATGGATTATTATAGCCAGGCATGTCTTTGAATAATTTGTCCTAAGCTCGATAAGAGTTTGGGTAATGTATTTCACTGAAGTTTCAGCATTTAGAATTGGTTGTGATTGAACGATACAAAAAAAAGTAGGGTATTGGATATCGTATAAAATCTGCATGGCAGCTCGAATTTTAGTGTAGACTACTAGTATACCCTGTAAGGAAGCATGGAACTTAGGCTAGAAAATATTCAAATGTTGTGCAAGTCTGTATTTAAAGGTCCCATTAACATTTCACTGTCTGCAAACTCCTACAAATTAGCATATTGATCAAATTGCAATTTCACTTGTGTTTATCTGAATTTTCAAAATACTAATGTTGTAGAAACTGCATATGTAGATATTGTAGACCTACAGTTCAATTCTTCATTAAACGTTTCCAGAATTTAAACAATTAAGTTATCTCCCAGGATAGCAGATGTATGTAGTGAGAAACTCTGATTTGCCAGATGTCACTGGCCAATAAATGTTTTTCCGTATATTCAAATCAACCAATCAGTATAATACCTCATGATGCATTTGGGTATCTTTGAAGTTTCCAAGTTAAAAAAAACCCAAATCCTTTTGAAAACAGTTAGTTTTCCTATTTTCAAACTAACAAAGTGAATTGGTGTTTTGCTGTGTATGATGTGCCCGACTTGGATGCAGAAATGTTTGAAAATTTTGAATTTTAAATTTTTTATTTATCCTCTCTTTCTAGCGGCAACGAGAAGAGATGGAGAAGGAGCAGGCGGAACTGTATGGGGCAGACCCACCTCAGGTTAACATTTGTCCTCCCTCACCACAAAACAACGAGGACCAACTTCATCAGCTCCCATCATTTATGTAGTAAGTGGATCATTAGTTATGGCACTTTGGTTATTAACTAAACGACAAAGGCATGTTTCAGAGGTCACACCCAATCTCATTGAAATGGATTCTCGATAACTGCGTAATATTGATGGATTCCTCATCTCAAATGGTTCCGGTTTATATCTATTTGTTTGTCAAACTCCTGTGGATAATCTCAACAAACTCAATGGAATGCGGTTTATCTCATCAAAATCAAAAGTATATACTGTTAATTTTGATGGGTGGTGTAATTGTATATGTAAATAAATGACCATATTATTTTCTTGCAGCAGCTCAGTGGGGAAGGAAAACTTGAACCAGAATAGCGTGAAAGGCTCCCGTGACAAGCAGATTGCTTTGGATTTGAAAGGTACCATGTCACGTCGTGGCCTCGACAATGTCAGCTTAACAGACTCAGGTAAGCAAAACACTACATACTTGAGATAGATTTTTTGAAACCTATCTGTTCAAATGAGCTGAACCTGGTGATCCTCTGAGAGGATTTTGGGGATATTTAACCAGGATTCACATCTTGCTAAATTCTAACATCACATATATGGAATGGGGCCTGGAATATAGCAAATAAACAATAAGAATGCCTTTTATTGAATACAAAGAATTTTTTTTTAGGCATTTTCATTTTAGACAGAAGAGTGGTGAGCATATCCACTTGTAACAGTGATAACATTGAACTGCTGTTAAAATTTCTTGTTGCCGTCCTGGAGTCATTTTTTTCTACAATTGCTTGAATTTTCTGGAAAGTTGTTTGTGTTGAATTGCAATTAATTGTAAAAAGCTACTTAACTTTACATTTGAACAAATTAAATTTCACACCCAACAGGCAAGAATGAAAACCAAGGTAAACTGAAATTAAAAGGGTTAAAGGGAAGAGTTTATTTGGCTTAACCGTGTATCTGTATCTGGTGAAGGTGGTCTGGATATATGGCGTATCACGTTGGGCACACCGGTTCTCGTCAGATCACCGAAGTTAAGCCACTACTTGGATGGGTGACCGGGTGCTGTACTGGCTGGGCTGCTCAGTGCCCAGGATAATAGGAACCGTGGATGCTCTCGTGTTCTGGCACATGTAGGCACCATTGTGATATGACTGAAAAAAATTTGAAAACGACGTTACTCACTCACTCACTCACCCACCCACTCCAGTTTCCAAAGTGTTTCTCTCTGGGTTTCAGGATTTGACAACTCAAACAGCCAATTAGTGATGCCATACTGTCTGATGTTCAAACCATACTGTCTGATGTTCAAACACTCCCATGTGGGTGAGCAGCCACGAGGGGAAGATTAA